>VZTO01006044.1:21235-44031 GCA_013400615.1 Syrrhaptes paradoxus | reverse complement strand
TGGACTAGATGATCTTTCGAGGTCCCTTCCAATCCCTAACATTCTGTGATTCTGTGATTCTGTGAAGTTAGATCATGGCATTTAAGCATTTCTGGCAGGAAGGAGACACCTATGAAGATATTAAATGTTCAAGGTGCTCCTGCTTTGTGACTATTGATTAAACAGTGTATATCCTCAGTGGTTACACAGTTGAAGGCAGAATTTTTTGGCAGTTGTCTTAGTGTTGTCTAATTACCACCTGTCACATCAACATGTGAGGTACTATGCCCCATGGTCCTTATTGAAAAAGGCTGATCCAGTGTGTTAGAACAAACATGCCAAGGCACATATTTTCAGTTGGTTCATAGGAGTCTTTGCTACTGTGGCTTTAGGCATTCTGGGAAAGAGGAGAGCAGAGTTTTGTGTTACCCAAGAGAACTAGGTGTTTTGCCATAGGAGGAGAGCAAGGGTAGGAAAACTTGTTATCTTAATGTCAAAACAATACATGATTTTTTGGTCACAGGTACACGACCATGGAAATGTGTATACAGGGAAGAGGGAGCTGATTTTAATTACTGTTTTCTGAAGCATTTTGTTTAACTATTAGCTCATAAACCTCCCATTTGGCTACGGCACCAGGAGCCAGTCTTTGTCTGACTTCTATCTAGCTGTGAGCTTTGAGGGCTTTGAGACTAATTGCTCCATGTTTCTGCTGGTAACAGGTTGGGGGGCTCAAGCTTGTGGAGAAAGTGGAGAAGGAATGGAGGAAGCTGTAGAGATAAAAACACTGAGAAACAGCACTTCACATTGCCCTTACGAGAGTGGCTGGCTCTTTGCATACTGTTATGCTACTAGTGAACTGGAACAGGTCATGGACTGGTCTTGCCAGCCACAGTGAGAAATGTCAGAAAACTCCGATTCAGTCCATTGTGGGGAATGGAGAGACCAGGAGAATTTTTGCCTTTCATGGAAGTCAGCCGGGATGAGAACAGAGTCTGATTAATTGTTGAACCCTCCACAGATTTTGAAGAAAAAAAAAATCTGTTTCCATATTTCCAGCTGCTTCTGAACCTCACAGGAAGACATGGTTGAACCTGGAGCACAACTGGAGGAAGTGAGGTTAGGATCACTGTTCGCTGAAGAAAAAAAGCACAGGGAGTGAAAACTTGCTTGGAACGAGCTCTGCAGTGCAAACTGCTGTGCTTAGCAGGTGAGAGGTCCTGTGAGCCCCCAGAGAGTCACATCCACAGAGTCCCTGCCACACCTCCAGCTCCTTGTGAGGCTTTGCGGTAGCGCTGGCCATCAGAAGAGTCTGTCTCAGGGAAACGGCTTCTGCCAGACCTGCCGCAGAATCTTCTGTGTCTCTCATTATGCTCCAGAAACCACACAGATTTATGAAATATTTCATTCAGTCCTGACATGTTGTGAGGAAACCAGGAGTTAATATAGATCTACAAACATGCTCAGAGGGAGCAATTACTTCTGGTGTGTGAATGATAGGATCAATATGTACACATTCTGAATAGCCTTCACCCTGCCTGCTCAGAGCATAGGGGAGATTATTTTGAACAGTGCAAGTTGTCTGCCAAGATAGATTTTTCTACTTTTCCTAAAGCAACGTTAGCCTAGGAAAGACCAGGGGAGAGACATCTGGTGGAAGTGTATGGATAGAGAGCAAGCTTACTTCTAAAAGAGAGAAAAAGTTTGGACCAAGCTTACAAAGCCAAAAGCTAGGTTAATTAAAATATTTCATCGTGTCATTCTGGTGTTCATGGAAGCAAACCAAATACTTAATAGTGCCCTTCAGGGTCAGACCATACTTTGCTTCACTTCACTCCTAGCTGCCTCTCCCAGTCATTGTTAAGTGTAAGCCTCCAGCTCATAGGGACATCAAGCTTATTAATCAGATTTCAGATGAGACTACATTATATTGGTCTGGGTCCCAGGTTCACCAGGTGTTTTCTCCTGAGGTCTGAGTCTGATACTTCAGCTTGATCATCCATTTCTGGGCATTCAGTGGAAATCCATTCTCTACCGTAATGCTGATAAGGTATCACCAAATGAACTACATCACAAGCTGTAGAAGATGAGCTGCATTTGACATTTGACAGAAAGCATTTTGGGCTAAAGTGCAAGTGCACTGAATAGTGTAGCATGGAAGAGGTGTGTCTTGAAGCAAACTCTTACAATGCCCACAAGTGACCAGGAGGTAGGCTACAATATGGAGTTGCATTAGGCTTCTGCTGAATCTATAGAATCTGCACATTAATTTATTTAAAATCCTCAGAAAATCTTAAACTGAATCTCCCTGAAAAGTCATACATCAAAATGACAGAAGTTGAAGACTATATTTGTTGCAACCTGAAGGTGAAATCAGTACCATGGTCTCAACGGCATGAGAAAAGAGCAGAAAGAAACAGACAAGAGAAGATAAACACAGAAAAAAAAAAAAAAGAAAAAGAAAGATCTGTGATGTCTGAGGAGATGGCAAGTGTCTGAGAGAAAGACAAAAACTATTCCCAAAGCATTGCACACCACAGCCACAGTGACACACTCAGGAGCCCTGGTTGCTCTTCTGTATCTTCCTCCTCAGGTTTTCCAAGTTGTTCTGCCTTCACCTCACCACCATGGGATGGCTCCTCCCTGGATCAAACAGTACTAGCAGGAGGTGGCAGCCCCCAGTATATATGCGCAGATTTAACATGACCTCCAAGCCATTCTTGCTCTGATATTTTTGGAAGTTTAGTGTAGCTGTATACTCTCAAATAAGTGATAGTACTGGAGAGTGGGACATAGCCACATTGATGAGCTATAAAAGCCAGTGTTGCACTATTTCCAAGAAACAGTTTCTAGACAAAATTACTGGAAATGGATATATGTGAGTCAAGGTTTATTTTTCCAGGTTAAGGAGGAGATTGCCTTTTTCCTGGAACAATTTCAGGGAATACACAGGAAAAAGAGCTGACCTACGACTGTCACAGGTTAAAGAAGAGGTTAAAAATCCAAAGAGAGGTATGGGCTGGAAAGGACAAATACCACCTCCTTTGTTGCCTCTCTCTATTCAAGCCTCAGGACTCATCTCATTCATGGAGGTTGACTGTAACTACGTTAGTCCTGAGCACATGCACTGTCCAGCCTGAAATTCAAAATCTGTGTCTCCTTATGTGTGAAAGTCAATATTTCTTGCATGTTTCCAAGTTCGTGAGGCAAGAAAAGGAAGCTTGATCCTTTCCTGGGCTGCTATCTCTCCCTGTCTCATCACTTGTCAGAGAGTCATTCCTATGACTCAACTCTTCTCTGAGCAGAGCTCTGCAGTTGTCAGCCTCATTTATCCACTTCTTTGCCTTCTCCTAATTCAAATTCCTGTTCTGTGAGTCCCTCTCAACCACCACCAGTGACAGAGCAGTATTTCAACAGGTGTTCTTCAACAGGGCACCAGAACAGATTTTTTTTAAAGAAAGAAACAGGGGAATATCAAAACCTTGTTCCATTTGGTCCACGGGTCCTTCTGAAATGACATAACGTTATTTCCTATTGTTCTCCTCCTATTTTTTTTTCTTTTTTTCACCCCTATCATAAATTAAACTGGAAACTACTTTTTTCCTTAGAAAGTAAGGAACAAACAAGCAACAGAAGGAGGATTTATAGCTCCATTTCTTTAAGACTTCATGTGCTTCAAAGGAACAAGAGCCAGCCTCTCCCCAGCTCTGCATCACTGGGAGGAACAACTGCCAGAGGCACAACTCCTCTAAGGCTTTGCAAACACCATGAAAAACAAGAAATCAAATGTAAGCCCTTCCTCAGGTCAGACTGAGTCCTCCAGAGTTACAGTAGCTCTTATCTTCTTAAAGTATTTCCTTCCTTCTTTTTTGTCTCAGCTGGCTGGTTAGATGGTCTCCAAAACTCGGGCTGAGGGGAAAATGAGGTGTGGGAGAAGGTCCTGCTGTCCTGTCTGCAAGGCAAATTAAGGGGGAGTGTATTTGCCAGCTCACTAAATTCTTGAGTGTAGTCCCTTTTACTGAGCATTACTGTAATACTCAGTATGTTATTATTATTGAATCTTATACATTGCTGAGGCTTCTGAAAGTCACTCTGAAAGTTACTGAGTATTAGTGACTTTCAGAGGTCTCAGCAATGTATAAGATTCAATGCTGCCAAATCTCACGAGCTTATCACATTATTTGCAAGTTGGTTTTCTGAGAAAAAATGATAGAATGTTGTTTCGTTACCCTTTCTCCTTAAGAAAGCACAAGCCCTAGAGCCCTGCAGGTGCATATATAAACTCAGTTAAAGTCAGGGATATTAAGACTGATGAGGAACCTGAGGTCTGAAGCCTGGTAGTAGTCTCCAGAGCTGGGAGGAGGGTCTGGGGCAGAGAAGGACAACAGCCTAGAGCAGAAGACAGGGTGTCTCAGGGTGAGGAGGTGGGAAGAGGGATGGGGAGCTCACAGAAATGGAGACGAATTCAGTGATGTGGTTGCCGAATGGACGGTGGCTGCTGTAGGGAAGTGGGAGAGGAGGTAGAGACGAAGAGGTTAGTGAGTTGAGAGCAGGCCTGAGGCTAACACATGTTTATAGTTTCAGGTTTGAGGCTGATATATAGAAGGACATGGAGAATTATACTCCCAAACTCTGAGCATCAGTCTTCTTCAGCTGTTAACATATAGCTGTGAAATGGAACAACAGTGTGTGTGCTGTACTGGTTCTGGTGGAGGTGCCTGCAAGTGGGGACACAGCACCCTTCCTGCTATTGGGGCCTCCGCCAGCCCCAGGCAAAAGACCAGAAGGTGCCAATCCTGTGGATTGCGCAAACCTCTGTCACTAGGATGGTACCTAAAGGAATCTTGTATTTCTCTTCTATTTGTGTTTTTTCAGAAAGCTATGAAGACTTCATGCAGAACTAGCAAAAAAAAAAAAAATAATGCTGCTTGCAGACTTGATGATCTCAAAGATAAGCAGCGTCAGAAGCAGGTGCAAATCAGTCTTTGATGACATATACACTAAATGTTGCCAGTGTCATATGGAAAAGTAGTGTCTGAACATGTAAAGACTCTCTCATAAGGCATATGCAGTAGAGGAGAGGTGTTACACTCAAATTCCACAAGCAAATTTTGAGTTTTCCCAGCTCATGCATGCTTTTTTTGGCAATGGCAGTAATGTTATTTTAGCTTCATGAGTTCCATGTAAGCCAGTGCTGAAGTTAATGAGAGGCAGTATACACTGAGCTGCATAATGACATCTATTTTTTACTGTAAGTCTGGAACATTAATTCCGTTTAAACAGTTTATAGATTTTCCTGTAACTGGGTGTTTATTGCTCAGTCTTTCATATGTTTAAATTTAACCTCTACAAAGACTATATACGCAGTTTGTGTGTGTGCCTATGTATGTAAGCTTACATAGACAGGTATAATGAAACATTGTTCCATCAGCTTCCTCAAGTGAATGACAAATGGCACCCTACTTATATATGTGAATATATATGTGAATGGCATATGTGTACCTATGCTAAAAACATGCACAGGCAGAGGGAGGACATAGAAAATTTTCTCCAAAAAAATTGCTTTCACATTCTGTTGTTTGTGTTGCTCTATATCAGTAACACATTAATGTGCTAACATTTTCTTTCTAGCTAGGTAACTCATCTGTCTATTTCCACAGCATTTTGACTTCTAGGTACCCTAATTGGTGTTCCATTAGGCACAGTTCTAGGTTCACTGCAAACAAGTATAGCATACTCTTCCAGCATGCAACATTAATGACTGCAGAGCACACAAAATCATTCTCCATGAAGAAAAGACAGATGGCTTCTTTACATTTTTAATATTGCACACAGTCAAATCTTGCACTTGCTTTTATTCAATAAAATCTTTTTTTCTCCTCTGCAGTAAGATGTATTCTAGCCTTTATGGCCTCACAACTTATTACATAAATAACTACTGAATTTCCACCTATCGCTGAAGGCACAGATATGCTATAGATACAGATGGGACTGGAGTGTGTTTATGAAACTGATAGATCATGTTTAATCAGCAGATTCCTGAAGTGACCTTCAGAGATATAAATAGCTACTATCAGGTGCCTGAGTCTGAAGCCTAGCTTCCTATGAAGAAAGCAGAGCAGATAAGGCGTGTCCAGAGGGCAAAAAGAGGAAGAGATACTCACTAAGACACTCTAAATTGATCTTTGAGAAGTCTACATCTGCAGATTAGGTACAGTGCTGAGTAAAACAGCGTGAGCACGTAAATAAAGTTGTAGTCCCAACAAATACGGATTGAACCCTGCCCTCTTCCCTCCTGTCCTCCAAGAAGAGTAGGAAGTATCAGAGGAGAGGTTATCTTGGCAACTATTTTGGTTATGAATTGTCTTGAGCCCGAATGGAATCCTTCACATCTCCTGCCAGCCGTGGTAGCTCAGGATCACGCAAGCACATGCTCAGCCTCTGTCTTGATCTCAGAGGAGATGTATCACCTGCTGATTCTGTGATATAACTAGAAATCCATTTTTTAAAGGACTGTTGGAAAATTATTTACAGGAAGATTCTTGTGCTTGAAGATGAGGCAGAGCTGGGCTGCTTTCTGGCTGTTTTCCTGCTCTGTGCCGAGCACTGAGACAATGTGAGGGAGGTGAGGTTGTCACTTTTCCAGCTAGAAGTTAGTGATCTCTTCTAAGCTATTCACCTAAGCTCCTCTGCAAGTTGATGAAGCCAGAGAAGTGATTTCTTCCCCTCTTTTCAGACACCGAGACATTCCCTTCTGGACGTGCCTGTCTGTCCCGTGTGATGTTATGGTGTCACAGGTGACTCACTCCACAGCACATCTACATCTTAGACCTACAACTTTTGGGACTTAAGTCACGTCTGTTTGGGCCTGCCACCCACTGCAGCTATCACACAGGACAAGGTTTCCTTTCTCACAACAGCATTTTAGAAAAAAAGTATGCCCATCTGTGGTGAGAGGCAGCACATGTGAACTGAAACTGAGAGGGGCATGTTATGTTTTTCAAATTTTGAATGATCTGTTGTAGTGAAGTAGATATTCTACAGACTATTGAAGGCAGGGAAAAACAAAAAAATATATAAATCGCCTTCCCTCCTGTCAATAACAGTAACAGCAAGAAAATAAAGAATGTAGATCATCGGTACTCTAATTGAACAAGGAGAAATTAAAGTTAAGTCAGCATTAAAAGGTCTCACTCCACAGAGAGCAAAAGATCCTCACTAGGGAAGCCTTGTGCACACTCTCCTTTGGGAACTGGTTTTGCTGTGAACCAAAGTTGTTTATTCCAGAGGGACAAATGACTGAAAGCACAACTGTTCTGCATTGATACTTGCATTAGGAATGGCCCAACCTCTGCCCTAACTAGTATCTAGAGTTTCCTTGGATGTCACTGAGAATGAGGGCATCAAATGTTTGGTCTGACTGCTCTGACCCCAAATCAGAAGCTTTCCTTTCCTTTTGCAGCAGTGTAACAAAGGCATAACACAGTTGGGCAATTTTTAAAATGTTGGAAAAGGGCACAGGAATTCCCACTACTATTTTTGCAGTGGATTCATTTTTTTCTGTAATTTTTCAAATCCAGATGACGAGGAAGCTCGGGCCATCTGTACTTTCAGGATAACCTGGACAACAGCTGTTTCTCTTACATCAATGATGAACATTTTGTTCTCTGTGATTTGTCATCTGCTTTTTGTTTGCTGTTTTTATTTTTTTGACTACTATATTCTGTCCCACTAGGCCTAATTTTTCTCTGAGTTACAAGAGTGTAAATCAATAGCAAGTCCACTGATGTCTGTGGTGCTGTGCTGACACGGGGACAGCATTTTCTCAGTGGAGAAGTCTTTGGGCATTGCTTCCTAATGCTATCACACACTCTTCTGTAACTGTGCATGAGCTGTGGAAGCTACTGATTTTCTGAACCAGCAATTTTAACATCTAGTTACAAAATGTAGCCATATGGTCATTTGGCTCTTGGTCCTAAGGGTTTGTATATCTTTGCATGCTTCCTCTACAGGGCCACCACAGATGAAGAACACTTCAGGGACAGAAAAAAATAGCAACAGCAACACTCACTTCAACTGGGTGGGAGGAGATTTATACCATTCCCATGGCATTGTTGGGATCTTCCACTTGCTGGGATGTTTGTAGTTTTCAAGTTATATAAGAAGAGAGTATGTGCAAAAGGGAGAGACACATACTGAGGGTAAATTCTGTGCAAGAACTTTGTAAAAAATGCATTAACTGTCAATGGCAAAAAATGCTATTTTACATCAATGATATCAAACGTCTTCTTCATCTACCACTTGACCTAACAAGCAGGTATTTAGGAGTCCAAAGTTTATCCAAATGTTGAGTGGTGGCCACCATTTTAAGCAACATCTTTCTCTTTCTGTAAAAAAACCCTGTTTTTCATTATCCATTCAGTTACCTTGCTACTGTCTCTGTTTCATTAGCACAACCTGTACTTGGGTTAGAAGCCCACTCCAAAAAAATTCTTGAGGTCAGTATGGCCAGGCAGTATGTCCTGACACTGTGTGGACAGGCATGATGACTGCCTGTAACCAAGAAGACTACCTGTGTCCACCTTTCTCTTTCTTGCACATCCCATCTTCCTCCTTTCCCTCTTTTTGATTTGATTTCTCTCTAATTACACATTGGAGTGTCTCTGGATGCCAACAGGTAAAAACAGGAGATTTGTGACCCTCCTGCTTAAATTCAAACAGTTTGGTCTGTCCATCAAATTGAAAATGAATGTGCCTAAAGGTCTCAAAATTTAGAGAGGGAGATTAATGGTAGGTGGTCTTTTGTATCATGCTTTTCAAGTAGTGCTGTGTGCACCTATGATCTTTATTTGCCTTTCAATCACAAACAAAAGCTCCCTGCTGTGCTGTTCCTTATCCTCACATCTGCTTACAAGAAATCTCTCCGGACAATGCCTGATAGGTCTTCTCAGATACATAATTGGAAAAAAGGGAATCTCTGAGGGAAAAAAAGCACTTAACCATGTTTAACATTTTGAATTAGATCCACAGGAGTCTTGACCCTAAGGATGATCTCAGATATATCCCAAACAAGATAAATATTCAGGAAGGCTCTTGAAAGTCTTGTTTTTACATTCTCCAACCTTCTTGAATTTCCCTCCTAGCTCAGGCTAGTCTATGTCACATTTAATGCAACTTGCAATCTCCAGGGGGAAAAAAGCACTTAACCATGCTGTCAGGCTCTTACTTCAGGCTTTCAACAATCTTCTGCTTCCTCTGAACACTGGTGTATATGTATGAGACTTATAGATACTGTCTGACTAAACAAATCAAACCACCAGCTGTCTCATGGGAACTCCTGAGGTAGCTTTACTCCCCTACTCTTCAAAATGTCAGGATGTCTTTTAAATATGATTGAAAGTCTGCTAGAAATGCCATCCAAGGTGGAGTAGCTTGAAAACAATCAAATGTAGGTAAACAAGTTTGATAACTTTGCCCTAATTAGATAGATTTACATAATAAGAAGTTAGAAAGGTATATATAAAATTTGCGAAATAAGACATATACATTTTTATAATGTCCATATAGTACATATGTATATAAATAATATAGCAATGTAACATACTAGCACGTATATCATTAGAATAGACTATTTCAGATGGAAGGGGCCAACTACAATCACCTAGTCCAACTGCCTGACCACTTCAGAGCTGACCAAAAGTTAAAGCATGTTGTTAAAGGCACTGTCCAAATGCCTCTTGAACACTGACAGGTTTGGGGCACTGATCACCTCTTTAAGAATCCTGTTCCAGTGTCTGACCACCCTCTCAGTAAATAACTGCCTCCTAATGTCCAGTCTGAACCTGCCCTGATGCAGCTTTGAACCTTTCCCATGTGTTCTGTCACTGGATCTCAGGGAGAAGAGGTCAGCACCTCCCTGTCCATTTGCCCTCCTCAGGAAGCTGTAGAGAGCAATGAGGTCGTCCCTCAGCCTTCTGTTCTCCAGACTAGAGGAGCCCGAGGTCCTTAGCTGGTCCTCATAGGACATGCCTTCCAGCCCTTTCACCAGCTTTGTTGCTTGTTTCTGGACACATTCAAGTACTTTTAACAACCTTCTTAAGTTGTGGGGTCCAGAACTGCACACAGTACTCAAGGTGAGGCTGCACCAACACTTAATCCAGCAGGATAATCACCTCTTTGACTGGCTGGTTAAACCGTGTTTGATGCACCCCAGGATGAGGTTTGCCCTCTGGGCTGCCAGGGCATGCTGCTGCTACTCATACTGAGCCTGCTGCCAACCAGCACCCCCAGATCCCTTTCTGCAAGGCCGCTCTCCAGCCACTCCTTTTCCAGCTTACACTTCTGCCCAGCATTACTCTGTCTTAGGTGCAGAATCCAGCATTTCAACTTGTACATTTTATGCCATTAATCATTGCCCAATGCTCCAACCTATGTAGATCCCTTTGCAAAGCCTCCTGTCCCTCAAGAGAGTCAACAGAACATCCCAGTTTGATATCATCAGCAAACTTGCTAATGGTGCATTCAACTCCTGCATCCAGATTGTTGATAAAGACATTGAACAGAACTGGCCCTAGAACTGAACTCTGAGGAAGAATGCTAGTGACCAGTCAGATGTAGCTTCATTCACTACAACACTTTGGGGTCTGACTTTCAGCCAGTTCTTCACCCAGCGCTCTGTGAACCCCCTCATCCCACAGCTGGACAATGTGTCTAGAAGGATGCCTTACTAAAATCCAGAAAAACTATATCCACCACCTTCCCTTCTTCCACAAGGCAGGGGACCTTATCATAGAACAATATCAAACTAGTTAAACAGGACTTTCCCCTTGTGAACCCATATTTACTGTGCCTGATTTCCTATTGCTATGTACGTCTAATTTCTAGGAACCCAGAGAAATCTGAGAACGCTAAAGGAAGAATCTATGTGTAACCAAGAACATATTAAATCTATCCTGAATCACACTTAGAAAAATACCAGGAAGTTACTATGTCTTAAAATATTGTTAATCCACACCTGAAGTAAAACATAATTTAGTGGATGTTCCGCAGACAAGCAGGTTTTCTGGGAAAATGATCCACAGAAGAACAGGCTGTCTGAAAAAGTATACATTGATGGATGGTACACAAGATGGATGGGTTATCAAATTAAAGAAAACGGAAACCTTCTGTGTGAAAAACAATTAACCTTTCACGTATATCACATAAATTAATCAGATGAGGAATCATCAAATAATATCTTAGGTTGCGTGTATCAGCCTCCATCACACACAGCTGAGTTGTGCAGACACTGCTTTTCTTCAGAGCTGAATGTGCAGAATTGTTCATTCTGATTCTGGGCCCCTCAGTTCAAGAAGGACAGGGAACAGCTGGAAAGAGTCCAGCGCAGAGCCACGAAGATGATGAAGGGAATGGAGCATCTCCCTTATGAGGAAAGGCTGAGGGAGCTGGGTCTCTTTAGCTTGGAAAAGAGGAGACTGAGGGGTGACCTAATTAATGTTTATAAATATGTGAAGGGTGAGTGTCAGGAGGATGGAGCCAGGCTCTTCTCTGTGACATCCAGTGATAGGACAAGGGGCAATGGGTTCAAGCTGGAACATAGGAGGTTCCACTTGAATATGAGAAAAAACTTCTTTACGGTGAGGGTGACAGAGCACTGGAACAGGCTGCCCAGAGAGGTGGTGGAGTCTCCTTCTCTGGAGACATTCAAAGCCCGCCTGGATGCGTTCCTGTGTGATCTGATCTAGGTGTTCCTGCTCCGGCAGGGGAATTGGACTAGATGATCTTTCGAGGTCCCTTCCAATCCCTAACATTCTGTGATTCTGTGATTCTGTGATATCCCCTATTGTAAAGCTAGGTATCTCAGTATTAGTTTAGTGATATTACAGGGAAATAAATTCCTATTGCTGGTGTTTGTTTTGTTATTCCACCCTTGAGATGTGTCTGTACACCAAGCTGTGTGGTGTGGTGGACATGCTGGAGGGAAGGGATGCCATCCAGAGGGACCTTGACAGGCTGGAGAGGTGGGCCAATGCAAACCTCATGAAAGTTAACAAGGCCAAGTGCAAGGTCCTGCACGTGGGTTGAGGCAATCCCAAGCACAAATACAGGCTGGGCGGAGAATGGACAGAGAGCAGCTCTGNCTGAAAGAGTTGGGGTTGTTCAGCCTGGAGAAGAGAAGGCTCCGAGGAGACCTAATAGCAGCCTTCCAGTACCTGAAGGGGGCTACAGGAGAGATGGGGAGGCACTCTGCATCAGGGAGTGTAGTGATAGGACAAGAGGTAATGGGTATAAGCTGAAAGATTAGATTAGATTAGATATTAGGTGGAAATTTTTCACTATGAGGGTGGTGAGACACTGGCACAGCATCCCTGGAGGTGTTCAAGGCCAGGCTGGATGAGGCTTTGAGCAACCTGGTCTAGTGGAGGGTGTCCCTGCCCATGGCAGGGGGGTTGGAACTTGGTGATCGTTAAGGTCCTTTCCAACCCAAACCATTCTATGATTCTATGTAATTTGAAAGCCACAGAGGGATTTCTTCTGCATTACTGTCACAGTTCTTGCAGACCCTATGGAACCACATGCAGCCCTACAGCAATATAAAGGAATAGTCTGGACCTGTGCTGCTTCCTTTCTTTTTTCACTTTCTTTTCTTCCATGCTCAGGTTTATAGCCATCACTGAGACACCACTCAGGGTTTGTGAAGAAATCTCTAACAGCCTAACAAATGGCATGAGAACAAGTTCTTGATGCAGTACTCTTGTACTCGACATCTCTGCACTGGCAAGTGCTTACAATTCCCCTTGGGTGTCTCTAATTATAATGTATGGTTCATTAAAAATGACAACAGAGTTCATCAAGCCTACATTCTTGTGATTAATTGCAATGTTCTCCTAATCAGTTGTTGTTATTTATACCTCTGCCTTTATGCAACTGATTATACTGTACATTTGAACCATTCAGAGAGTAACAGAAGGGACAGGAAGGGCATGTTTACATGATGCAATGGAGCATGGTGTAGATATGCCTGACCTAGCAGTGACCCAAGCTGTGCGCTGGCACAGCACAGAGCTGTACAGCGTTAGAGATACTAGTCGGGGTCTCTGTCTCAGCCACAAGGAAACCACGCCAAGCTCATGAGCTCTGCCTCTCAGAAGAATTTGTTAGACTCTGTGAAGGACTGTGGAGTCATGGTTTTTCTGCTTTCAGTTCCAGAGATCATGCTGTCTCCAGCCAGTGAAAAATCACAGGCAGCTCGGTGCAGGCATTTCTCAGGAACTCCCTTTGATTGTTCCTGCCTCTGTGTGTATGTGTGTGTGTGTGTGTATCAGATATTAGATTTCAGCAAGCAGAAGATTAATCCTTCTTTAAGCTTCCTAAAAATATCTTTAAAATATCCTAGATCCACTGACTAAGCACTGCTGTGTATTAAAGAATCCACTGAACAAAACTTTAAAAAATACCTCTGAAAATATCTCCTGTCCATTAGGAGAAGCAAAAATTTTGAGGGTACAAAACTCCATGTTAAGTTGCCAATAACAAGGCTGTAGTTTGATTCACCTTGAGTTTATATATGTGTGCAAATGATTTTTGGTTGCTCTTTCATGATCTCAGATAAGGTAGTAAGCAGTTTTTGGGGCCTGTTATTAGATATCTCAACCCAAGACAGACACCAGAAATCTGATTTTTAGAGAAATTGCAGAGCAGCTCCCTCTGAAAATAAATTAGTCCCTCTTGGTTACCCTGGATGTGTATACAGAAATTGTGACAGTGATGTGCTAGCCCATTTTGCAGAGTATTTTTGCAGAGAAGCAGCAAACTTCCTGTGTTGTTACAGATCTTACGTCTTCCTCTTTTTCCAGTTTTCTGCTTGATACACATCTGCTCTGCTATTCTCCTGTTCCTCAGTTTCAGGCTTTTAGTTGCAATCTAATGCTATTTGCGCAGCATTATCGCCTGGAGGCCTAAGTCAACTTTGGCAAGCCTCCTACTGGCATGTTATGTTAATAACTGATTGGTTTTGTTCTCAGCGAGAGCAATTTGTTCCAACAACTGGGATTCATCCCACTTTCTTTAGCAAGTACACAGCTTCACTCTAGCACAAACATTAAAGGCTAAGATCTTTAAAAATAGAAAGGCAGGGACCACCAGCATCACTGCATCCAACCCCGTAGCTGCAGGCAGCCATGGAGTAGCTCTCTAGTACAAACTGCACACCTACACCCAACCCCACCGTCACAGAGCCTTCCCCAGCTCCTGAGGGCAAATTTATTTTTTTTTCAGACTTCTGACTGAAGTTTTTGAGCATCCAAGCATCTTCACCACCTTCAAGTATTTTGATTTTTTTTAGACAGACAGTTGTTAAAACTTTGGCCCTCACTGGTAAGTAGATACTGCAGGAAAAATCACACCGATGAGGACCTGCACCTTACTCCATTAATGCATGTACAGCAATGGGAATTAAAGTTGCAGAGAGCATGCTTATCTGTAATGTATTTGTTCTTCAATATGTGCAAAGTATGTCCTCAATATTACACGCATTTGTATTTGTCAATAAGAGGATGCACCGTAGTTTAAGGTAGGCATTTTAATTGCCTGGGAAGTTTCCAAAAAAAATCCCCAGACAAACAAAAAATGCTACTCATGAGCAACAAAAAATGCTACTCATGAGCAACAAAAAATAGTACGTGAAAATTACTTTGTCATCATATGCAATCTGCATTTTTAAAATGCGTCAGTGAAATTTTATGGTCATTCGCATTTCATGTCAGCAATTAGATCTAAAAAGCCCACAACTGCAGCTGTGACAAGTACTCCGTTATGTGAAAAAACATAAATAATCCTCTTGTCCTCCATAACAGCTCTGATGAGAATGAATTTTAGCATGGCATTCAACTTTTGTCTCTTCAAGGTTGCTTTCATCCTTCACTCAGTATGACTGGAAAACCTAAAAGAATTGGAGACCAAACAAGATGTGTATTTAATAATACAAATTGCTCTTGGTATTACACTTGACCCTTTAAAGAGTTTCTTTTCAGGTGCCATTAGGATCAGTTGTAGAGCAGCCCCAGAGCCACAGAGAGGCTTTTCCTGGCACACAGGGTGGGATGGCATCCCATTAGCTCCATCATCCTTCAGATGATGTCTCTGGGGATGGACATCTATCAGCTTCCCTGGAGCTAGAAGCACATGCCTTCCTAGGAAGGGGAGTCAAGGCCAGACACTTTTTCCCCCATCTTCCCCGCCCATCTTGTTGACAAAGACAGAGACTTGGAGGCTTTATTTGCCAAGAAACGATATAAAAGAGCAGGACTGCAAATAAATATCACCTCTTTTCCCCAGCTTCCTCAGCCCTCAGTACCAAAACTGGCACCTTCCTTACAGAGGTGCCTGCAGCTCATCCTGAGCATTGGTGTACCCAAACCCAGGCGTAGAAGTCAGTCCATGACCCTTTTGGGGAGTAACAGATACTTGGCATAGAGAGGACTGACACTGACAATTTAATATTCAGTAACTGCTCATGGATCAGGTCTCTGTATTAAACAACCTTTGTCCTTTGCTTTGTCTTTAGGTTCCTTCTGTCCCATCAAACAAGACATCTCTCCATTTCATGCTAGAACCAGCAGGTCACTGTTGGTTGTGGGATCAGAACTTGTCCTGGGGCTTGAATGGGAACTTATTTTCAGCAGGGACGTTTTGGAAATCAGGTCTCCATTCAGCAAGTGGAGTACCAAAAAAAAAAAAAATAAAAAAAAAGAAAAGGAAAGGGCAAGTAGTTGTCGCAAGTTTAAAAGATCACATCTGGTATTCAGTGGTGAGTTTGAAAACAAAAAATAAAAAAAAAGGTGGGAAAGCTCCTTTGGCTTTCTGAAGCAGCCCTGCTCCAGTGGGCTGCCAGCTGTGCCCATGGGGCACAACCAACACTGAGCAGCCGGGGGCACCAACAGCTTGTTCTGTGTACCTGCTCTGTGCCTGGTTGTTGCTGTTGCTGCCATTTTTGCCTGTGTGGCTGTTGAGAAGAACATTTGTGAGCAGTTTTTACACTCAGCTGAGCTGGCGAGAGTAGGTGCTGTGGTCTGCCACAGGCAGGTTTCTCTTTCCCTGTAATATGTGTTAACACGAATTCCTTTCCTGGCATCAGAAGGCAAGTGAATAGCACAGGGAAAAGAGAATTAGAGACACAAAAGAAGATTGAAAATAAATGATGAGCTAAGGGCTGCGCAGTGGAAGAGACTGACAATGGTTATGAGGAGAGTGTGTCCCAACAACACAAGAGAGGACGTGATCAGGAAGAATAAAGACAGTAGGAACAGTATATAATATTTTGCTCATTTTTGATTCAGAAAGAGGATTACTATTTCTTTTTTTTCTGCAACAGGTGAGAGACTACAATGATGGTCAGGGGAGAGAAGAGCACAATGTGACTAAAAATAGATGAACTTGTTTTAGCTTAGCAAAGGAAAGGTTGAGAAAGTAGTGGTTTCTCTCTAGAAATATATCAAAAGAGTAAAGGCCAGATGAAGAAGGGTTAGTTAAACTAAAGGGCAATTTTGGCACAAGAACAATGGGGGGGAAAAAATCAGACATTAATATATCCAGCCCAGAGAGCTTTCTAACCATCTGAGCAGCGAGCATCTGCAGCATCCTCCCGGCAGGAGCCACCAGGGCAATCTCAGGGACCTAAAGGCAGAGCTTGATCACTGCGTGAAAAGGAGTGAGTGACAGGGCTGCCAGGCTTCGACAGGGCAGGATTTTCCTAATGTTCAGATCTTGCTGTAGAAAAAGACAATGAAAATGGAAATGAGTGGAGCATTTGCTGGCAGCCTTTTTGATAGCTAGCAGCTATCAATAGGACTGAGTGCACTGAAAATTTCCACAGCCAGCTATCAGACCCGCATCCAGCCAGTCCCCTGAAGCTCTACCTTCATGTTTTACAATCACTTTACAATGGAAAAAGATGTATATCTGTGAAGATAGTGCTTCAGTGGTTATCAACAGTTTTTCTTAATACAGCTGAAGCTACTAAACGTGCTTTTCAAGCTTATTTGACACGCCAGACAGAGTTGAACTCTAAACGGGCTACCTAAATTCAGATATTATTCCAAAATTGTTACATAATCAGCAGCATGAGGGTAGCTCCCCTTGTCTGCCCATGTTTGAGATTCTCATTCTTTTCATTTGTTATGATTTCTCCGTCTCCATTTAAACCTCTAGTAACTCCCCCTCAGAAGACTGCTGGTCTGGTGTCAGTGGGCAGGAAGCAGCATGAGAACTGGGCCCTGTTTTTACTTTTGTCCCTTGGAAAGCAGTTTCTGGCCAAAAATTATTTAATTCCTAAATCAGAGCTGCCTCATAGCTCAGGCTACTGTAACCTGGTTCAACACGGTCAGCTCTTAGATAAGGCTTCCTTTTCAACAAAGTATGTAATATGTTTATATTGCTACTAAATAACAACAACAATATTATGATATCAACATGTATTTTAATAAAAAATAACGAGAATATCTGTCTGTTGCAGTAGGATGTCAGCCTGCATCAGGAGGTGGGGAGAGCTGTCTGATGTGCCAGAGGTGCTCCACTTCCATTTTTTTGGGATGGGTTGGAGGTTTTTTGTTTGGTTTGGCATTTTGCTGCTAAGGGGCAAGACTGACTTTTGTGGACAGCTATGGACAAACAAACAGCCTGGCTATTTGTCACCTTACCAGTCACAATGTACTCGATTAAACTAAAATTGCAAAAAATTTCTTTCCCTTGTGGCTATTGCAATTTCAGGTTTCAGTCCTCTACTGTATTTTGATCTTTCCCACAGATGCCTTAAGTTCTGGCATATTTTTTTTTTGTGTGTGTGTGTCTTGTACTTTATGAAATCAGTTAAGATGTAGATTTTCCACCAGTCTGGCTAATATTAACTTCAGGTGGTATGGAAAGCCTGGCGAAACCTCAGAGAGCTTTTCTGTTGACTATAATGGGCTTTGGACCTGGACTCTTAATAGCAGTCATTTGTTTGAATCTATTCTAGTTTAATGAGTGATCAGCAGAGGTTTTTTCCACTCTTTACCTAATAGTTGATAAACCAGCATCTATGAGGAGCTGTGTACTAAATAATCGTATGATTTTACAACACTCAAATTGCTTTAGAAAATAGATTTATAAATCATGCACATAAAAGTAAAGGATATTGACAAATTCTCTGCTATAAAAGAGGCGGCTTGCTGTGCTTATGTGAGTCTCTAAAAAATAAAGTGTTACCTACCGGAGGACACCGCAAAAAACTCTCAGATCTTTATATATCTTGGTGTCTTGTGTACCTCTCTTTTCTGTTCTTTTTTATTTGAGGCAATTTACATGTCTTTCGTACACCAGCTCAAATTCCTGCATCTTTTAGGGCCAGATTCTTTTTTAAACAATGTTTAAACAACTCTTTATGCAGGAAGAGTTGTGCAAAGAAAAAAGCCCTTGATTTTCCAATTACTTGTTACTATTCTTTAAGTCACCTTCCAATCCAAGCAACGTTTCTAACACTGAAAGATACCAACTATCAGGATTTGTTCTACTCGACCTTTCATGATATTTAGGCATCTGGCTTTCCAGCTCAAGTAATCAAGATGATAATTAAACCTCCATCTTTGTGAATGTCAAAACTGTCATCTGCATTCAGAATGTTACAGGTCTGCAAGAAATGATGATGAAGAGAAATTTAACATCAGTGAGGTCATTAGGAAATTGTTCCAGCATTGGCTTCACCAAAAACTGCCTTGTCAAAGCAAATGAGATACATGGAAGTATGCTATATTAACGGCCCATATAGAATACCTAATCAGTGTTACTATAACCATACTTTGCAAATGTAGCTGCTGACAGTGTTTTAGATAATGCCCAAACAGTAATAGCAGGTTTTGGGTATCCTTTAGATTGTTTAATTATTAGTATTTTGCACTATGTGCAGTTGTGTACACATTTATTACACAGATTAATTACTTTCCTGCCACAAAAGGGTATTGTATTTTTAGTGAAACAAGCAAAAGCTCTCTGTGCTTCATATTAAATACTGAAAAATTAAATGACAATTTGAAAATGAGTTAACAATGCAGTAGTTCCAGCTCAGAATAAGGCAAACTCATGAGCGTTAAATTCATGGGAAAACATGACTTGCGGTTGTTCCCATTTGCAAACGAAGTCACGTCAGAATTTTCCAATCCCAAAAAGCAAACAGGAGTTATTTCCCAACACCCAACGTGGTCCTGAGTTTCCAGCCAAAGCTGTAAGCCCATGCTTGGCTCTCACCAGTACCAAAGGGGAGGCCAGTGGGACAGTGTTGACTGCAATATGGGAACACTCACATCACAGGATGTCTTCTGTCATCTACAACTGGAACAGTTTAGTCCAAAACATGACAAATCTAGGCAAGTGTAGGAATTGCTTCCATTTCTCTGGCTTTATTTCTCTCTTGCACTCTCTACCACATGCAAACTTCAAGCACAGCAACTCCAGCTGCAGAGCACCATGCACCAGCACTTCACGCAGTTCTCTCTGTTGTCGCTCACGAGTTTCTCAGGAGGCTGTTTTTTTCAGCTAGTCAAAGAATTAAAACCGAAAATGTTGGCTTGGAACTCCAGAAGCTGGCTTTAAACAGCCCTCGGGATGCCAGTAGATATTTCCTTTGGTTATAAACAGGGTCTACAATGACTGAGGGACTAACTCAGATAATCGTGCCATGGGAGAGGGAACAAATTCGGTCTATGTGCTCTCTGTACCAGCAGTGGAATTAGACAGCTCTGAAGGGCAAAGCAGCACATCCAGTGTACAATTGTCCAGGAGCAGCAGCAGGGAATACAGAGTTTAGGGAGAATCCATGCCTCAAAGGCACTCACAGGTACCTGCTTACACCCAAAGTCTTCACATGACAGGAGGCTCCGCTCCATCTAAGAGGCAGCTAGAGATAGTGCTTTTGTCAGCTCTTTACATCAGAGGCAGATGCCTCGAGCACTTGCCCAAAGGGTGCTCTGGGTCATGTCCTGGGACTGTTCTCAGCCGAGCTGGGAATTTCCATCAAAACTCTCCAGCTGCTCAGCCAAGAAAGACTTCTGAAAGCAAGAGGAGCACAAGTGCCTGTCTCCAGCCTAGCTCTTGGGCTGCTTGCACTTTGGAGATCTACTGCGTGCTGGTTCCTGCTATCGCAATTCTTTGTGCCTTTCATATTAAATATCCCTGGGGGGAAAAAAAAAGACAGAAAGACTTCATTGCTAGCAATTTTAAATACTTTTGCATCTACCTTCATTACTGGTGTTTTGGACTGCAAACTCTTTAAGAGTAACCCTAGGCAGGAAGAATTTTGTATCAAATTACTTCTGTCACTGTGGATTAAATGTATAACCTGAAGCAAAATTTGAGCCTGGGTGTATGGAGAGAGGTTCTTAATTGCCTGACAGCCTGCAAATTCCCCTTTTTCTAGTAATTTTCAAAGGATGGTAAAACGGGGTCTCTAGTGGCAATGCTGGCATTTTAGATGGAAGAAGTGTGAAGCAGCAGTTAGCTGTTAGACTAACATAGTGCCTGATCTGTGAGACACTTTCTAACAAGCAGAAGATCTAATGGTAATAGCTGAGCAAGTCATCGCTTGGCAGCACACGTCTGCAGGCTTGAGCTCTGGGTAACGTGTAGACGGGTGGTTAACCTAGTGCAGGGGTAATGTAAACTCTGACCTGTGAGATGGACAAGGGATAGAGGAAATGCCCAGGGGAGTACTGCTGAATGGATTTAAATTCTTTAGAAAACTCCCCCTGCTCTGTCCCAGACTCCCAAGTACATTCATATAAAAAACATCAGCACCTGGAGACAAGTGTGCTAACTCTTGAAGGCTAGAACATAAACTGAAATATATTTAAATACAATATTAGAACAAATAACCTAAAGATTGCCATGATGTATCATAGCCCTGAGTACACGTGCTGTTTGCCAGTGTACCTCCTGCCAGCAAGGATAATAGCTACTCTATCTCCAGGTTTCTGCAGCAGGAGCAATAACATCTGAAAGAAGCCAATTTCTGGTGGTAAACTGGGGGATAATTCAGAGTTTAGCCTAAGGCTCCCTCTGGAGTCAAAGGACAGAGATCGGTCCCTCCAAGGAGAGATTCAGAGCAGAGACCCGAGTGGCTTTGGGGAGCTCTGTCTAGGGAAAGAAAACCCAGGGAGGTGCTCTCCTTATGCCTTGCTGGAGGTATGGCAGTGCAGGGGCAAACTTGGGGTGAGCAGCCACTTTCTGTGCTTTCCCTTGTTTCCAGGGGAGAACAAAACCTGCTAATCTAAATTAGGCTGCGATGCTGGGACAAAAGCATGCTGCATAGCACACTGCAAAGGTAAGGGACATTGTCCAAACGAATATTGTGCTTGCTTAAGCATTACCTAAAGTTCAGTTACTTAGGCAACCATTTAAACTCTGGCTGATTTTACGGACAGTAGTTTTTCTTTTTGGACCATTACATATCCCATCCACACGTCTTCAGTTTTCAAGTACAAGTGATGCTGTATGTTGTGTAAGCAGACAAGCAATTTGATTTTCAGATGTTTTAAGTCCAAGTTCACAAGTCAGGCCCTCACAAACTACAAGACCCACATAAATTAAACATCCAAAATCCAAAAAAAGTTTGCAAAAGCCTAGACTCTGTATTTGGAGGAGTTTGAAGGTGCTTATGAGAGAGTCATTGCTCCAAAATACACAAAGAAATACATCTCTTGCCAGATATTCCCAATCACAAAACTAAGCTCAGTACATCGTTAATTCTTCTTATCCTACAATACAGGCTGGACTGGAATAAATAGAAAACAGATGCTACTTATGATCTGAGAAGCATTGCTAAAAGTGAGCCAAAACGTGCTGAAACCAGATGAAACCTTTCTATTGTCTTCAAAGGCCTTGCAATCACATCTATGGTGCTGAATATCTTATCTACTCTTAAAAGTTGTAACGTGTCATTAGCTACTATGAGATTTAAGCAAGTGTGTGACAGCTTGTTCCAACACAAAGCATGGCAACTGGGTTTATGAACAGTCTGCTTTCCAAATCTTCAAGGTGTTTTTTGGTTTTGGGGGAAGGGGTTGATGAACTACTGCCACAATAACTTTAACCCCCACCCTCTCTTGGAATCTGTACGTATCCTGACTCCTCTAAACTAACTTGCTAATACTTACCAATAAAAAGTGTAATGAACACATTAGTATTTGAGACACAATTAGGATAGCTGGAAAAGGTTTTTTGATTTGGTTTTGAAATATTTATGACTTGATTAATGAAACAAATAAACAGGACACCACCATCTTGTTTTCCTCTCAAAAGTTCTTTTGCCTCCGGTGCAGGTAGAGCTTTCATATAAAGCAGAGGACAAACTTTCTGCTCTTAACTGGCAATGCCCCAGCTTGAAGAGAGGTTGGTTTGCTATTAAGAAACTTGCTAAGTCAGTAGATGTAGTTTTTCCCTCATCCTTAATCTACCATAGAAAACACTAGGAAATATATTAGTTTAATGCTTAGGAATCCCTTTTGCTACTTGTGTGTTGATAAGAAAATGC
Organism: Syrrhaptes paradoxus; assembly: GCA_013400615.1. NCBI lineage: Eukaryota > Metazoa > Chordata > Aves > Pterocliformes > Pteroclidae > Syrrhaptes > Syrrhaptes paradoxus. The sequence continues at coordinate 21,494 of VZTO01006044.1, read as the reverse complement.
TTTCATGGGTTTTTTTTCTTTAAAATTATGTAAGACTAACCATTAGATGACATTTAACACGTAATTAATCATTTACATTTAGCCAAACACACAGTCATCACCCTCCTTCCCCAGAAAAAAGCAATTAATCTTTAAATCCTTTTTAATAAATGAATATTCATTCATCAATATTTTCATAAAGCATCTCTTCATCATTCCATTTTACTATTCTCTTTTTTTTTTTCACTGCTGAAGAATACCAAAAATACATAGATGTGCC
>VZTO01006044.1:0-21222 GCA_013400615.1 Syrrhaptes paradoxus | reverse complement strand
AAAAAAAACAAAACAAAACAAAACAAAACAAACCCAACAGGTTTGAGTTTATCTTTACAACGGGATGAAATCAACTTAGAGTTAAACCACCATAATATTTCAACTGTTTATTGACCCTCTGGGCTACAACACAAGATAGGTCCAGTTTTCTTTTCTTTTAATGCCTTTTACAAACAAATTATGTGAAAATGTTATTTATAGTAGTGTTGAGTCAGAAAGGAGTTAATTAGCTATGAAATACATTACTCTGGTGCAATTTACTTGAAATTACCATTTTTAGTCTTAAAGCCATCTATGGTTAAAATCATATACTGCAGCTAGCATACAGGGACAAGAGCCAGAAAATGGGAAGTCAAGGCAAACACTGTTCTTAACACATGGCTTTGTGTGTGTGTGTGTGTGTGTCTGTGTGTGTGTCTGTGTGTAAAAAGTGGTGCTGGGACTGGAGGAAAGGAATTGGCAAAAAAAGGCACAAAAAATGTGCTAAAGATGAAGTGTTAACCTTAAGTGAGATTTTCCTGGCTTTTTTCAAGTCAAACCAAGACTTGGATCTGTTCAAGGTTCAAGCTGCTTGTGCCCCATGGAACTCAACTAGACCAATGAATATGAAATCTCATGAAAAAGACGAGATGTGCATCTACCTGTTTTTTGCAGTGAGAGGCAAGGCGGAGAGTACACTTTGATAAAATGGGCTGCAGTAACACACTGCCCTTCAGCTGAACACAGGGTAAGAGAGGGAGAGTCCCCAGAGACTCAGTTCTCCTGCCCACACAGGGGCCTGAAAATGCACATTGGCTCTTTGCTCTGGCCAGACAGTAATCTTCCAGTGGCTTCAGCCACTGGAGTACTGATTTCTGTAGGATTTGGAGTACAAATTTCTATCACAACTAAAAAGTCCCTTCTTCTTGTTGAAAATCTCTGCCTAACCACAGGACTTCTAAGATCCAGGGCTTGAAGAAAAGAACTATGATTAAATTTTGAGGGTGGGACCACTCTCTTCTTGAACCCCATTTTTCAGGGTAGTTCTTTAGGGCACTTACAGAAAGACCTGCTCAAAGATCATTAGGGTAATTTTTCTCAAGCTAAGCCTATAATTTTAAAGTTTTATTTAAATCAGATTTTTTTAAATTATATTTTGTTATTAGGATAAAAACTTGGGAGGGTTTTTCAACAATTCTACCAAATATGTACTTTGGGAAGATGTTAATTGTTTAGTTACTTTGCTTATGATGATAACAATGTGCTCTATAATTCCTTCACAGTTTGAAGATACTTCACAGAGCTCATAATACATTGCAGTTTACCAGTGGAAGCTAATACTGAGGAGGTTCTAAAAACCCAAGTTTTCCTGCTCCAGCTATATGGGTTCCTTTGAGGCTCTTCATACTGTATAGTTGTCTGCAGATACAGTGCTCAAAAACTGCAGTTACAGCCACTTTGCACCACTGCCAAGGATGCAGCAGGACTGCGGTGCTGATCCTGCACATGCCAGCAGCCGGGGTTACAGTGAACCCTACCAGCTGGGGATCACATTGCAGTTCTGCTGCAAGGCAACTGTGCAGAGCCCATTCCTGTTCAAGGAGCAGCCCCGAGGATGGGATTGCAACACAGACCTTGCAACCCAGTTCGTCTATGCTGAATTTCAGCCCAGAGCAAAGTTTCATAGTTCAGTTGCAAATAGTCAGGGGTGGGAACAGTAACAGACCGTACACAGCAGCAACACAAGTGTCATTGCTCTACTCACAGATAAATCAAGTACTAGTGAGAACAGGGGTCATTACAGAGCCAAGGCAGCCTTTTTAATTTCATCCCTTTTTGGTGTTTTTGGTAGATGCATATCCACACATTTTTCTCCCATAGACATCTCTAACTAGCATCCAAAGCTCTGCATCTGCCAAAAATCCCCATTGATGTCCAGAGGAACTCTACAGGCAGAGAACTGGCAGGGCCATGCCTGAATTATTTTTTTTAGATCTATTTATCCTACTGTATCTGTTGTTATTTGTGAATGTACATGATAGAAACACTGCTTACAAAAAATATATCTTCTTTTCTTTAGAAAGGTTTTGTTCTGATAAATAACAAATTAAGTTTACAGATCTGAAATTGGCATACCTTGATAATTACAGTCTACTAGACTGAAAAAAAGTTGGAATCCCAGTGAGGGAATGAATTGGGATGAAAACCAAAGTGGTCACATTTGCATGAAGACTATGTTTGAATACGGTTGATGCTGAAACAAAACATACTGTTTGCTATCTCTTGTGATCTGCGATGGCAGCATGCTAGCTTCATAAGTGTATGTGTATATACTTTGAGTATATAAATAAAATATGAAAATGCTCCCTTACTGAATCAAAGTATTGGAAGTGCTCTATTTGCTCAATTCTAGAGAATAAAAAGTTGCAACATCACAGAAACAAAAATATGACATAGCATGCAGTCACAATAGCAAGCAAAGGGAAGAAAAATATTGAGAAAATATACTTATATGCATATTATGCAAATATATTTTACATTAACATACAATGTTATAAGAATGTTAAATAACGTGAATGCATGTTTAAAAAAGGCTACAACTACGTGGTTTCATGTTGAAGTAGCAAATAACCTGAGACATCTTCTATGCTTTCACTGGAATAACAATCTTTAAATCTACAGCAGATGTAGAACACATTGACAGTAGTTGAATTCTCAGCTAAATTATACTAAAAATGTGCTGTTCTCTTTCAAAATGACATGGCAGCTGGCACCAGTCCAAGGGAAGGAAAATGTGCTGTACATTTACAGTACTTACAAAAGATCCATTTCACCATTGATGGACATTTAAAATGCTTGTTTGAAAGACTATGAACATGTATGTATCTCCAAAGACCTAAAGAAACACTTCCATGATCAGCTTGCTTACTGCTGATGAGAAAGCAAGAGATCATTAAAAACGATGCCCATTCAGGGCTGGGAAAAAATGTATTATGACATACATAAACCCAGGAAACTTTAACAAACAAAAATAAATTTGGCTTGATGAAATCATAGTTGATGGACCTGCAATATAAATGACTTATTTGAAACTTACCAGTGTTACTCTGTCGCTTTATGATTAGTGTGTATGGCAGCATTTACAAACAATGTTACTAAATACTGACTTTATACACAATTACAGATGTTTGAAAATTTCTATGACAATCAAAGTTTTGTAGTGATAATATACAACACTTACTTTCTCAAGGCTTGTTGTTTTGATGACACCTGCCTTTTGATTTAAAAAGTTCCTCTGAAGTGCGTTCTATGTTAAAGTGTCCGTAACCTCAGAACGAATGTGTACGTGTGTGTGCATACATATACTTCTGCTTTGCAGTGTGTGCTTTTAAGTACACACAATTCTTTGCTATATGTATTCACACATACATGAGTATGGTCTATGTAGTAAAAGTTCATATATATATATATTTTATATATAAATATATATATAAACTCTGCAGGCAAGTAGTACTTCACTTGTTATAACTGAAGTCCTTTAAAAAAGTTCAGTCACTCAGTTAACATAGTATAGCCAGTAAATTAAGTTGAAAAGAGAAAATGTGAATGGGAACACCATTCTTGACCATCTGTCGATGGCATTCACATCTGTTAGATCCGGGATTTTTATTTTCAGTTGTGAAGACCTTCTTCGTAAATGGCCCCTCTTGCTGTGGGAGCCTGTTCTTTCTGACGAACGCCTTCCAAGGCTTTCGCGATGTGAACTCTGTTTTCTGTACTGGATTCCTGAGTTGTCAAAGGATATTGTTGAATTTCTGGCATCCGTAATGCTGGTGGTGACCTCGTTGCCTGCCACCTCGTTGTGAATTTCAAGAGATGTTAGCAGAATGTTTCCATGGGTGTCCACCTAGGGAGCAAAACCAGAAATATAAATTGTTTCAAAAGACTTGACAGCTATCAGCAGAATGTGGGTGTACTTAAATCTCCAAACCCACACATATTTTAAGAAAGCATGTATTAATTTTAAGCATGTGATAATCTTAGAAAAAAAAATGGCAATGCTCAGCTGCTTAAAATTAGACAAGTACTTAAATACTTTTACAAACAGGGTTATCATCATACTACCAACATCCAGTACAAACTGTAGTTGGCAAAACCAAACCAGATGCGTTTTAAAGGATGGTGTATTTCAGTGAAATCTCTATGTTGCTGGTGGTGTGGGCAGAGGGTGAGGGATGGATTCTCTCTCTCCTACCTACATGTGAAGTTTGCTAAAATCACAAGAATAGTTCTGACCTGATGAACAGTTTACATTTTGGAATTACAGAGCTTCTTTACAACTTGTCTCTTAGACTTTTCCTTCCAAAGTAATTTGTACAGTTTTGTAATAATGGCATTACTTAACTGCAGGGCTTTTCCACTTGGACAAGTGATCTTAAAAAGCAATGAATTTAGACAAGGAAGAAAGCTGCTGAACTGAGGAAACAGGTGGTACTCTTCCCTTCCACCTCCATACGCAAGAGGCGGTGAGCATAGCGTTGAGCACAGGCGAGCAATGAGACGCCATTTTCAGTAAATATGTGGAAGGTTATGATCCTTTAGAGTCCTTAAATTCTGGTTCAGACTCTCTAGTGTCCCTGAGTACCAATAGAGGAGGAGCACCACAGAGTTGGTTATAGCTCTTGCAATCCAGAAAAAACTTCCAGTTCCCATGACTGGCACTGATGGGCAGCCCCAAACAATGCTGTCATAGTCAGTACTTGGTAGCTCCAGTGGTGAGGCACTGCATCCTCTCATGCCCCATGCCCCATGCCCTGCGTGCTGGAGGAGGGGCAGAGAAGACCAGAGAAGACAGCTGGGGCAGGGATCAGCTCCACTTCTCCTGCCTGCTTTTGGGAAAGGAAAATAAGGTCTGAATGTAAAATAAATGCTCTGTACTGGGTACTTTCAGACAGATAATGCATGTGTGACACTGTTCAAGTGAAGTCAGTTCCTCATGTCAGAAACAGATAGTGAATCATGGCATACAGGATTTTACGTATACAGTTCCAGTTCTATGTATATAACTTATTCATCCACAATTCATCCTCCAATTAATACATTTTTCTAACCTGTCACATGATCTAGCTGTGTTAACTGTGCAGCAGTTGAACATCTCATCCTAGAAGAATCTGTTTATAAGGGGTTGAGAAAACACCATTGTTGTGGCCTTTTGAAGTTTGTACAGTCATCCAATGCCACATCCTTTGCAAGATTCGTGTGACACATTAACACTATGTGTAGCCGTGTCTGTCCATATGCATTTAGCTTTTTTAAATCTTGTTAAAATTCTGTAAAATACATATTTCTTTCATCAATTATTGATGCTACAGCTTATATTTTCTCAGTGAAAACATATTAGTAATGCTTTGCCAAGCTTCTTGCAAATGGAAAAGGAATATATAATGCTATGAATGACATACACCCAAGTAGAAAAAAAAAAAAAACTAAGTTAGCCAACAAATTCTGCTGTTGTAGGCAACAGTACATTATGCTGATAAGTGCCTATAAATAAAAATAAACAACATGAACCAAAATAACTGGGTGGAGAAGCCTCAGTGGTGAGTAAGAATTTATTTTCCCCATGGCAAAAGCCTGTTGGGCACAAAAGTATGAGCTTGAGGTTTGTGAAAATGAATTCATGCTGTTGAGCAGTATCTGTAACCAGGGAATACACACAGCTGTAAAATATAGCCATTGATATCATCACTACTTATGGTGGTGTCTGAAAAAAACTGATTAAGTTTTCTCTGTTTTGTTGGGGGTTTTTTTTGTTTTCTTTTTTCCACAAAGAGTTCAAATTATGATCAGGATTTGTAACAGCATTGTGTAAAGTATCTCCACAGTCTGAATTTTCCTTATGAAGCTTAAAACTAAATCTCTCATCCAGGCTCACAGGGTGTCACATGTCCTTTCCCATCTCCTCCCAGGCTTTGAGAAATGTCCTTCAGCCTACTAAAAATGCCCCAGCAGAGACCATTCTGCTGGGCTCCACCCTGCCAGCACTGCCTTCCCCTTGCAGCTCTCTACTCCCTTTCCTTCCCCCACCACAGATGTCAGCTGCTCTTTCTCTCAGGGCTTCCTGATCTCTCCTGATTCTGTCTGCCACCTACATATATACAGACATTAGGCCATCCATGGGTACTATGTCCTTCTACACCAAGCCTGGATTTTTGTAAGTGAAGTGTCAGCTGAAAGCTTGTATTCTGGAGGGTACACCTATGTATTCAGGATTCTCCTGCCCACGGAATTAATTTTATTCCACTTATTTAATTGCAATGCATAGCCCTCTTCACCTTATCTGCCAACTTTACATGCCATCCTAACATGGCTTCTGCCTCTGGTGTGCCAGTGATGCTGTCACTTTCACTGCTCATCACTGCATCTATAAATCAAACTAGATAGGTGGTCAAGAAAGTTACAATGTTTGTGTAAATGCTTTGTCTGAAGATACCATTATGTCCTATGAAGTTACATGATTCTCTATTTTCTCAAAATGTCAAATTAAACATATTTGGAAACATACTTTTGAAATGCATCTCTTTGCTAATACAGCAACAGACTTGCATGTCAAAAGGAGCAGATGGAGAGAAGAAGGGGTCTGCAAAAACTGAAATCAGGCTTCTGTTCCACAGATACTCTCGAGATCTATTCCTATTGATTCCTTCAGAGGTTCTGGATAAACCACCTAAGCATTCAACAACATTAGAACAGTATATGTTAATACTTTGTGACAATCTTAAGGTGATGTTCTGAATACTCCATGCAACATGTTAAAAAGTATTTGCATATAAGCATGTCTTCTGAATGATTTAAGCAATTATTTAAATGACTTTGACAAAAGTACACAAGCTCTCTCAATGAATAAGGAAGCAAACCAATAACAGCAAGGTAGTCTATTCAAGTTGACTCATGTTTGCTTGAATATACAGGTAAGGCAAAATCCTTCATGAATGAACAAGAGCGTTGCTCAGTGGCTCCAGGAAAATGTTACTCCAGGAACAGATACATATTAAGAAATGTAACTGAACAGATTACAGTCAGTCATGGCTACATATGATGAACAATGTCTTTGATGAAACTTTAGTTTTATTCCTCATGAGCCTTAGAATATAACAGTAACATCTGGCTCAAAAATGTTGCTTTCTGTTCACTGGAAATTCTCCCCACAATGTTAACACCAGGCTTTGCTCTCAAACTTTGTTCTAAATCAGAGAGATGACACTATGGATTCAACAAATTTTTCCTCACTCCTTACCATCCTTCTTTAACCTAAATATTACTCTTTTTTTTGCCTCGTCTGTCAGCCCTGTGCCTCCATGCTTCTTGTAGTCTCCTTTCTGCCCACCATGGCTCCACCTGAAGCCATTCATTCCCACTACCCTGCTGTGGTCTCCATGGCTGGCACTCCCACCTCCTCCCGGACACAAGCCAGGGCTGGTTGTTTCCACAGAGTGTTTCCCAGTGAGCTCATCAAAGCACACAGAAACAGCTGAGTACCCAAATCATTAGCTAATTCCCTGCTGAATCAGCATGGATCCAAATATGCAAACCTGATGCTCCTATTTCAGAATCAATTTCAATCAAACTCCATCCATCCCACCTCTGAACAACTGCAGCTCCCACATCAGGATGAAGTGATTGAACCTTACTAACTCCGTTTGGAGGCTGAGAAGCATGAGATGCCCTTGAGACGTCTTATACATGGAAAACAGATTCAGTTTTGAAGGTTCACTATTTCTGAACTATATATATTATGGTACAAATAAAAAATCTAAAGAATCTAGCAGCCTAATGTCATTACATAAAAATTACCATAGCTTACCTAACTGAAGCAGGAAAGAGGAGAATTAAGATAAGGCTCACAGAGAACCTCTGGTCCTTGCTCTTGGAGGAACACCACATCACCAATGGGCTCAACTTGGATTGTATATTTAAGCATGAAACTTGAATGCCCTTCTACACATGGCAAGTCCTGAATCTACTTGTTAATTCTAAACAAGATATTGGCTTGTTTAGATGTTAGCTATTGTATTTTTAAAGAAATGAAAGACAAGAGCTGCTGTAATACCTTTCTCCAATCAAGATTCTTGAAAACTTCAGCTTTAATGCCAGTTTGAAAACACTTTACTAGGGTCAGGAAACTACCATAAGGCTTGATTTACTATTAGGTTGTGTCTGAATAATTTCAGGTTCATTTAGTTCTCTGTTTAATATTCCATAAATTTTAAGGAAATCTCTTTTTCCTCATAAGTCCTTCACTCTACTACACAAAAAGAAAAAGAGGAAGCATTTTGCTCAGACCTCATAGGTACATTTAGGAGTTCATCAATCCCAAATTTTTAAATACCACTTTCCATCATATGAAGCAATATAAATGCAAATAGTGGGTTTAAATAACAGCATGAAAAGCTGTGTCTGCAGTTAGTCTTGCGTTATTTTAAATCAAAATTACTATTCAAGTACATCATCCCACAAAATAGATCTCCCCTCAAAATTATAATAAAATTGAAATTTTTTTGGTGAAAAATGTAATCTAGACTCCAGCTACCTGACTCTCACATAATCTGCCCTTGTGCAAGCGTCTTTGGTTTTGCCAGGGGTAAACTACCTGGTAGCAGTTTTCATCTTTTTCACTTATATATAAATGGCTTTCCAAGATGTAGAACAGTAAACAATCGGGCCCTAAGTGTTATTCATGCTTAAAGCAAAATTCATTGACCACATTATGCCTTGGATATTTTAAAAATATTTAAAACTACAAGCACAACAAAAATGATAGTGTTGAGTATTCTCTCTGAGTCTAAAAGCTGATATTTCTCTCACTACCATTTGAATATGTTTATATTGATTAATAAGCACACAAAAAAAAAGAGAATTATACCAGCCTAGTACATGAGCCCAGGGTAGCCAGCAGAACTGGGAAGAAAGAAAGATCTTGAAAAACCAGTAAAGCATGTAGAAGAAAAATAATGAGGAACTTTTATATTAATATCACTGTCCACCAAGTAAGAATGGAGTTTGACAATTAACCTTGATGTATTTGAACAGAGAAATAAAAAGAAATAAAAGTATGGTCCTCCCTTGCCCTGTATTTCACATTGTCTGGATCTTACAATATCTGAGCTGTTCTATGGATTGCATGTACAACCCTTCTTACTGTACCTCCATTCATATTTATGCAACGTGGCTGCAGAACAAAATTAGTATGTGTATGAGTCTCCCAGAGCACACTGAATGTCCCCATCATAAGTGCTACAGGATGAGAGTTTTTCCCACAAGAACTGTGCTCAACACCTTGACAGATATTTTTCAAAACCCGGCACCTACTCACCACGCTCAAGTTTCAGAAACATCCCACTGTTCAAAACAGCACAAAAAAAAAAGTATCCAGGAAAAATGAAGATGCACAGGAGAATACTGGCAGCTTTGCTATTCTCATATTTCCTAGTTCAAACTGAGTGATAATTCTGCCATGGCAGCCAAGATATTCATTCTCAGAATAAAATCCCACTTGTGAGAAGAGTTGCTACAATTAGCAATTCTTTTAAAGCGCTAAGTAGATGTAAGTGGCCTGAGCCTCTGTTCTCAGCAATGCCTGGTGGGAAGCTGCTGCCTTGGCCGACAGCGGGGGTTTGAGCCAGGAATCTCCAGAGCATGCAGAGACTGCCTGACGAGAAGGGCCTTTTTATAACGGGTTATGCATTATTTTTGTTCAAAGGAAGCTCTTCCAGCATGTCTGACAGCCACGGGGGGTTGAAGCTTGAGTGAGTTGGTGTGATAGCTACCCTCCTGATTGATACCCTGGGGCTGAACTTTTGGTCTCACCAAACTGAAAACACAAATTGCCACAGCTTGAACTAAGAAGCAATATTTTTAGTGGGGGACTGTAACAAATCATAACCTCTGTGGATTGGACCAGAAGGAGCAATGTCCAAAACACATGCTCACTAGCTGATTATGCCAGTAGCCTCTATCACGAGTGAGAAACAAGTGAGAACAGGATTGCCTTAGAGCTCTCTCATGCTGATTTAGTTGTAAATTAGGCTGTATCTGAGCCTTATTTAAAAGAAACAATTTATGTAGCAAAACTGAAAGTGCACAGAGAGCTACAAATGAAGACTGAATCTGCCAACGCAAACAGGAGAAACAGAATTGATCTGGAACAACAGCAATCAATTTTCAAGGGAAAACATTTTTACAGGCCACCTATTATTCTCTGACAGCTTTTCCATGAACAGAGGACTTTAATTTAGGCACTGATCCCACAGGCAGAAGAAATATTTTATGAAAAACCAAGATTCAGTTCTTTCTTTATCTTAGAGTGTGTCCTTATATAGAAAGCAGTGTAGCAAGGTTTTGAAAAGAGAGTTTTCAATCCAAAACTGGTACGTGTACAAAAATTGGTTATAAACAGAAAAGGAGTATCCTCTGTTTGTCTCGAGCAACTACAGTTTACTAGGATAGACTGGAAAAGTTCAGTGAGGACTACTATTTACAGTGCATTATTTGAAATGTGATGCAAAAGCAGTCAAAAGAAGAAACGGCTAAGTGTGAAACGTTCTTCGTAGTCGGCTGCTGATCCACAGATGAGTAATTCATAAAGGCTCACTCAGGCTTCATCTCATCACTAGTTCTGAATCTTCTGAAAGCACTTCCAGAGATTCAGTTTAGTCAGACATGCCTCAGTCACCATGCCACCTTGAGCCATGCTACATGGCAGAATACAGGTCAGAATACATGAAGTTTTCCTCTTCCCACTGCTTTTCATTGTCACCTCTGCAATGTGAGGACACTGGCTGTGCTGTGTCCATGCTGCAAGGGCTCTTCTTTCCCTTATGCCTGGAGCTATTTGGCTCATTGGCTTTAAAACACAGGCAGAGATAGACAGAAAGCCGCAACAGGAGCAGTGAAGCCAACAAGCAGCTCAGTGGCAGCAGCTGGTGGAGCCCTCCTCAACACAGCAAGCCTCAGTGTAATATATCAGGAATAACTTGGAGAGAAGTGCCTAAAAGCTTGGTTCTGCAGAGGCACGTCCATAGCAGCAGCATCAACATGGAGATGGCTGTGCCAGTCCTGGCTTTTCAAACCCATTTTTCTAGTGTCCTGAGCTAGCACTTTAAATCAGTGACAGAGAGGTCATGCATACAGTTCATATACAAGCAAATTCAATTACTAAAACAAAACAACAACACAAATCAACCCCAAAAGGTAGTCTTAGAGCCAATCTAAAAATAATGCCTTTTTCCAGTTTTATATTTGAACCCTTTTCAATCTTCTTTCCAGCACAGCATACACTTTTACAAGTAGTTATCAAGTAATGGTGATAGCTGCAAAGGGAGCTGCCTGGTTTTAGGCATTCTCACTTTCTTAAAAAATGCTGCTCAGCCCCAAATCGCGTGAGATTTGAAATATTTCCCAGGATTATATACCTTCCCTTTCTGAATGGAAATTAACTCCATTGAAGTCTGAAGCCTCACCGAAGTCACAAAAGCATTAATTTAATTGAACTCGTGCACAGTAGTCCCCACCTGTGGCTCTGAGCCTCCCTTACTGTGTGCCCTCCAGTTTGTGAGACTCTCCCAGGACATCCAGCCCCTGAGTCCCAACTCTAAAGCAAGAAGCAAACAATTGCCAAGCAGCCATTATTTCCATCAGATTCAATGATCTTCCAGAGCCATCAAAGAAGAGGTTGGAAGTTAATGCCTCTTACTGCTCCTGAAGAAGTAAGAGCCAAGGATGCAGAGTTTTCAGTTGCTGTCTTCCATGGAAAGTATGTTAAAAACTCTGGCATGACCATCTGTCCTGCTACATCCATGGATGTCTATACAGCATTGTAGTGGGTTAAGCAGAGGGGAGCTAATTTTTTTTTTTTCCTTTTCTCCCTTCTCTTCATAAATAGCTAGCAAGAAGCTATGTTTTGAATTCCTGCTCAGGAGAAAAGCTGATACCGACGAGAATGTTTATAGTTATTGCTAGGATACCTTCAAGGACAAATACATTCGGTCTCTCTTCTCCCCATAGACAGAGGGAGGGGGAAGAGACAGTCCGGCTTCTAGCTTGGGACTTGCTTTTAGGTCAAGATTGAAAAGCAGACTGACCAATTATTCCATCCCATGCACGTCATACCCAGTATATAGGTGAGAACCCTTCCGGGAGAGCTGGCTTTTTCACTTCCCTTGGGCTCCCTGCATTCGCTCTCCCAAGGCCTTGTTTTTCTTTCCCCCCCCACGGACGCCATTAGCTCTCGGCCCGGGACGCTTGTTATCTCCGATCTCCGTTCCGTGAGTGCCTCCGGGATCCTCCCTCTCCAGGGAGATCATTAGCTTTTTTTTTTTTCCCTGATTCGGTCAGCTCTCGGCCTGGGACGCTTGGGCTGTTATCTCCGTTCCGTGAGTGCCTCCGGGAGCGGCGCACCCCCCCCCCCCTTCCTCTTCCCCCCCCCCTTTTTGGGGAAATTGTGAGTGCGGTTTCTGGGGATCATTAGCTGGCAACAGCTAATGAACAGCTGGGGGGGACAGTATTGTTGGGTTTCTGGGGATTGTTAGCTGGCAACAGCTAATGAACAGCTGGGGGGGGGCAGTATCATTGTGTATCACCCATTCCCTCCATCCTCCGGGGTTATTGGCCGGGAGTGGGCTGGGCCTTTGATCATCAGGTGGGGAGGGGCAGAATTACTGTGTATCACATTGCATATTTGTATATAGTATTATTTCCAATATTATTGTAGTTTAGTCATTAAATTGTCCTTATCTCAACCCACGAGTCCTCTTTGCCATTTACCTCTCTAATTCTCTCCCCTATCATTGGGTGGGGGCAGGGACTGTGTGAGCGGGTGTGTGTGGTTTGGCTCCCAGCCAAGGGCCAACCCGCCACAAGCATGGTACACAGTAGGCATGATCTAGAACCATGGAAACCATTTTCCTACTTCAGGCCTGTGTTGTCTGGAAGCCCTGGTAAACTTTGTCCAAAGTAGATCTGCTAGATGGATTTTCCCTGAGCTGCTCATCCTGAAAGCAATGGGACCTCTTACCTGCTCTGAGCAGTTCCCTCTGCTTGCATTTGCCAGTGTTTCTCAAATAAGAAATTCAGATTTCACATCCTACATCCACTGAATCTATCTGCATTTTCTGTCTATGCTTTGTTTCAAGGGAAGACTTCTGATCAGCTCTACTTAACGTATCTGTCTTTTCCTGTTGTATGCTGTCACTGCTTCTCTGAAGGCACTGAATCCAGTGATGGCAATGAAGCTCTGTTGACTTCACCAGCTGAGGCCTGGAGGCAAAATACTTTCTACACAGAATGGGACCGTAATTCACTATTTATCCTATGTCATTTGAACAGCAAATATTCACAGTCAGCCTGAGTATATGTGTTTCTACAAATCATACAGAGTTCCCTTTCACAGCTGGGACTCCAAGGGACAAAGTAACACACTCTTCTTTCAGATCTGGTGTGCTGAATTTGTATCCTAATTTCATTGATGCATGGTTGATATTAAACCAGCAGAAAAGCTAGAACAGTCCATGAAATTTGCTTAGGATAGTCTGGAAATAAATGGTTATAAGCCAAAAGTGAGGAAAAAAAAGGTTAATATATGGTATGATCAGGTCTGGGATATAAAAATGGCATGATCTGGGTATGAAAACTCCTCATTTTCATGAGTTAAGGTACTTATGCTTTTTTTGACCAACTGATATCAAGATAAAAGAACAGTCAGGCATGGGTGCTATTGGGCCCATTAACAAGACTTGTACTGAATTAGGTAAATAATTTAAATGGATGAGATTCACCAGATGGTTTCCATTGGCAGAACTGAACCTTAATCCATACATCTGCATTACCTGCTTGCATCTAAAATCTTCTCCATTGCTTTCAGTTGTGATAATATTTTTAATCTCATCTGCTTTTTTTATTGTTATAACTATTTATTTTTCCAAGAAAGGGAATTCATTATTGCTGCTAGCTTAGTCCTAAGCAGTGCTGCCAACTGTGATGAGAATTTCATTTCATAATATAGTAGACAAAAATTAGTTTATTGGTTCAAAATGATTTCACAGATATGGGTGTCAATAATTAGGTGTAGTTCAACATTACATTTACTATAGCATTTAATAAACAGGTAGTAGTTTTGTCACTGTGAACTCTTCTAATTTATAGCTGATAGGAAGAAAAGTCTTACTCAACAAAACTGAATGAAAAAGACTCACTGTGAGCATTTTTAGCCAAAAAATATGTTCTATTCAAACTGACATGGCTTGCTGACATCATATAGTGTTGAATACCTTGAATTTTTCTTCCAAAGGGAAAAAGGGTATTCACTGGATGAAGTCATACTCCAGGCAAGAAAAGAGACTAGAGTGTAATCAGCACAGACCATGCTATTACTGTGCTTCAGAAATCAATCTGAAAGTTTCTGAGGAATCATAATTTTCTGGTGGTCTTAAACAGCAGCAGATGATGATGCCACACACAGTGGTTCAGCTATACTGGCCAATTAATTAGCATAGCAGAACTAATCCTTTATCTGTTCTATGCCATTCTAAACGCGTCTGCTCTAACTGAAGTGAGAAAAAGTAGGCTCAAATCCTGGATTCCCTTAGGCAAGTACTTAAACAAAATCACAGTTAAATTATATTTGATTTAGACAAATAAATGCCTTTATAAATCTGAGCCTTTATTTTCAACCTAGCTGCACTCTCCATTGTTTTCTTCTTCTTATAGTTACCTGTCATACAAATCATAGTCACATCAATTTCTGTATGCCTAAATATATTCTTCTATGTAGGTTCTTGAATATAAAAATGTCAAAGTCTGTCCATAAAAATAAGATGTGGTTGGTGATGTTTTTATGCAAGCATTTTTTTTTGTTTTATTTCATACAGTTAGGTTTTGTAATAAAAGAAAAGAAAGAGTATATATAGATTAAAGAATCCTACCCGGTTGCCTTCAAACTTTGAACGATCGTTGCTTGCCTTTGCTGTTTTTTCTGCAAGTTTCTTCTGCCTTTGAGGGCCTTTTCCAAAGAAAATGTAGTTGACAAAGGCGTATTCAAGTAAGGCCAAGAAGACAAACACAAAGCAGCCCATAAGATACATGTCAATGGCTTTAACATAAGGAATTTTAGGCAGAGTCTCTCGCAGATGAGTGTTGATTGTTGTCATAGTCAGCACAGTTGTAATTCCTGCACAAAGAAAGAGCACATATCTTACAATTCCAAGCATACCATGCTTCAGTTTTATTTTATTTTTTGGCAAATTTGCCTTGTTGAAGTGTGAAGAAGCTTAAAACTTTGTGAAAGACATCTCGCAGATGACACCACTAGAAATGAAAGCAAAATTAAAGCTTGATGCCTTGTTATTCTGTTACAATATTTCCTTCATATGATCAGGGGGAACAAGGTCATATGATCAGCTAAGAAACATAGCTTCATGGAAGCCAGCGTAGCTGTACTGAGAATCTCTTCCATGAAGACCAAACTGATCTGCAACAGGAAGGCAAATAGTCTGCCAAGCACGACTTGGTGTGCTCTTCCAGCATGGTGCTGCTCAGCACAATGGCAAGGAATTTTTAAAAAGTAACAAAAGTAGGTAGGGGTCTGGACAGATAAAACCATTTGCACATATTAAGGCAGAGTGTTCGTATAGATGGTAAAAAACTCCTCTCATGCAGTTTTACATTTTTAAGAGTTAAGCAGGTGGTTGAAGTTAGTCATGCAGGGCTCCTCTGTAGCAGAGACAGGCACCTTTCTAGAGCAGGTCAATCCATCTATTTTAGACACTTATTTCAGGAAAGGGCAATATAGAAGAGGGATTTGAGATTATTAGTTTACAGCAGTAGTCTAATTTTTACATAGAAAGAAGTGAGATGAGACGCGAGAGGCAGAGAGCTTTGTGCACTTGTGGGAAGAAAAAGCCAAGGAGGGAGAGCAGCATTTTTATAGTGATTGACTGGACACTAGTAAACTACCTAGAAAAATCTATAAGGTATGTCAAACTGTCATTTATTTACCTAAGGATGGACATAGCACCTGAAAATATATTACAGAGTACTGTTTTGAAAAGCTGGTAAGAAAAGCAAATTTATTGTCAGTCTGCTTGAATTCAAAATAAACTGCGGGGTCTGTATCTCTAAATTTTATGAGAATTGCAAATACAGGTGGCTGAAAACACTGATTATTTGAGTAAGAGTACATTGGTAAAAGAGGCAAGCAATTCTAATAGGTTCCCTCCATTACTATTTTCTCTGATTCCATAATTATACCATCAGTTTCTAAGTAGTCACTAAAATGCAGGCAGGACAAAAATGAAGACGAAAAGAAAATCACTGCCATATTATAAATCACAGCTTCTTCTACTTGAAGAGAGAGAAATAAAGACAATATAACTCAAAATCAAGCTGTCAGTGTAAACAGTGTCATTCCAAGGAACTGTAGTGGTAGCCTATGAGATTCTTTAACAGATATTTCGTATGTTCAGTAGGTCAGCATCCTGTGGTTTTCAGTACTTTTCCTCTAAAATGTGAAACAAGTGTGTGTTGATGTCAGATGTTTAATGGCTTGAAATACAGCAGAGATAGACACAGCACAAGCTTATTTAAAAATCGTTATCAGGTATAAGTCACCCAGCTCTGCAGCAAAATGAGGAGCATAGCTGACATTATTTTTACCTCAAGAAACTTTGACAAAGTCTCTAGAAAACCTCCATGCCAGCGCAAGGAATAGGGGCGAGAAAGCTGGAGGACTGCAGCAAACACTATCATATGTTTGCAGTCCAAGGGATTTCTCTAGCCTGAATTAGCTTCTTTCTTTGTAGGATTACCTGCTGCTGCTTCCCATGACGGTTTCCAAAAGTTACGTAGAATCAAATTGATTTTTGTATCAGAAATACCACAGATTCCTTTTAACCCACCCTTGGCATTTTACTGAGGCTTAACCAAAGCCTATGTCAACCAGGGACTTAGAAGTCTGCCCAGTGGGTGCTATAATGCCCACGTTTTTGGTGTCTGTTCCCAGGCTGTAATCTTGATTCCAGAGATAAGTCCTTAAACACCACACAGGGAGAGTTTTGTGCCTCTCTTGGTGATCCAGAAGATTAAGCACACTGAACAGAAAGGTGGCTACCAGCAACCAAAAGGAAATATGTCCCCTGGGAGATTCTGCTGACACCCTGCAGACAAATGTCCTTCTGAAGATCAATATTTTATTTTAAAGCACAGCTGGAAGACAAGCAGCTGACACTCACCTATCACACAAAAATAGCATAATCTTGTGATTACAGCCCTCCCCAAAAGTGAGAACTCTTGAGATTATTTTTCTCCTCTCAATCACAGGACTCAGTCATGAACTTTTAAAGGCTAACTAGCAAGAACTCAGTTTTGAACAGAATTGGTGGCTTTTAATATTTCTCTTGAGATCAGGCCTGTATTAGCCTCTACCTGCAGTGTCTATGGCACATAGTCTCTGGAAGGAGCTGGCTTTTGCCCCATGCCTGGGTTTCTCTGCTGAGGGAACTTCTTGGTTCAGTGCAGCCTGGACCACAGGCAGCGCGTTCAGTGAGAGAGGAGGGACAGGAGCAAAACATGGAAATGAACTAACTAAAATCAGTCTCTTTCCAAGAACACAGGCTTCCTGCAGTTGAGTAAAAGCTTACCT
This sequence comes from Syrrhaptes paradoxus, assembly GCA_013400615.1. Taxonomy (NCBI): domain Eukaryota; kingdom Metazoa; phylum Chordata; class Aves; order Pterocliformes; family Pteroclidae; genus Syrrhaptes; species Syrrhaptes paradoxus. The sequence continues at coordinate 3,551 of VZTO01006044.1, read as the reverse complement.
CCATGTCCCTAAGGATTGTTCAGGGAGTTCTTCCTCTAACAAATAAGCCAGCAGGCCTTACCCTCCTCTGAAATGAGCTTTTCAGAGCTAGCTGCATATGTCCAAAGGTGCTATATTGTCTTTAAGCTTTGGTACCATTTCCTATCAGCTTCAGATTCATGAGTGGCTATACAAAGGAACATAGGATTAGACCCATGGTACTGAACTTCATTATACAAACATCAGGTGATACAAGACATAATCACCAAGGCTCTAATTGTTTTCTCAGAAGAACCTATTAGATGGATTTTCATCCTCTCAGAAGTACTTTCTACCAATTGGAAATAGAGCATCTGGGCTCCTGAGCTTCCTATGAATGCACTCTTTTTTTTTTCATTTGTGTTATCACAGTAGAGTACTTGATGAACTTGTGCTACACAGAAATAGGCCACATGAGACAGTCTTGTTCATTGAACAAGGAAAAACGGTGTGAACCCATTACAGAAGGGTGTGGATTGTCACTGGATTTGATAACTTCTGTCTAACTATTTGTTCTCCGCAGTCCTGGCCAGTATGTAAAATCTAGATGCTGAACGATGTGTTTGAAGTGCTCCCCTCACTTGGTCATAATGTCTCCAGGGTGGATCTTTGGCATCCAGTAGCTCATTTATTAATACATCAGAGCTGTTTGGACTCTAGGCCCCACTTTCCATCAAGCTACTACTTATCTGGAACTTGCTGAACATGCACTACCTGCTGAGTGGTAAAGCCAAATTGTGTCATGCCCATGTGCACCAGCAAATCCATAATATCTGTAGAATTACTGTACAATAATTGTAGTTAATCTAGAATATCTTCAGTTACTCAAGTTCAGATGCTAGGATGTATTATGACATCGCACAAAGGTATATCTGTGGCTGCCCAGCCTGCTTTGGTATGCGGGACCTTAGGAGGTATGGGGTACAGAGACAGGGAATCATATGGACATGTGTTGGAGTCATGATTTCCTTTGGTACATATCAGAAAAATAATGGAACTAGGGAATATGTTGCTGTTTTAAGAAGAGAAGAGAGTATAGCAAGAAGTTATACAGCATAGGCTTTGTGTCAAGTTTTGAGTAGGAAGGTATGTGCCACTAGGAAGCACAGGGTTGAAGATGGGATTTGTGATGAGATGAGAGGCAGCAGTAGTCATAAGGATTTATGGATCCAATTAATCTTCATTGTCTATAGCTATCCTGAGCATGCTTCTGCAACAGATGAAATATTTCCTGAGATACTTTGAAGCCACCTTCCCTTATCTAAAGGACACTTTGATTTGAAAAGGTCTCAGACAGGGATCACCAACCTGTGCCAAATCCATGGTTTTGCTGCCACGAGGTAAATGGCACTTGAAGCTGCCATAAAAATGCATTTAGCATACCATGCATTCTGAGGGTTAGGCGGGATGTCATGGTCCACAGCTGATGTGGCCCTGTGCTCTGAACTGGCACATGGTTCTTGAGGTCTGTTCTTGCCACTGTCAATTAAAGCACCTAGGACCTCACTTGAAGGAGAAGGCTTGAAGCCACACTTGTCTTCCCACACTGAGCTGGGCTAAAAGCCCACGCTCAGGCCCCTGAAGTATGATTCTGGAGCTGGTCCCCTCCCTAACCCTACTGACAACAAAATTAACTTTGATGAGAACAAGGCTGGGACCCCTATGAGCAGCTCATGTCAGAGATTTAGTAGCAGCTATGTTCTTTCATGCAGGGGAAAATATAACTTTTGAGACAATATTGGATGACATGATTTTGACGTAAATTATTTTGGAATATCAAAACACTGACATCACGTTGCCATCTTTAACAAGCTCCGAAAGCTACATTCAGTCTGACATTATAATGACCCACTCATTCTTAGCACATACCAAGGGCAACTCTTGCTGCTGATGCATCATAATTGATCCAGAATGACACCCATGATAAAATGGTTATCAGTATGGAGGGCATGTAGGTTTGCAGAATAAAATATCCAATATTTCTCTTCAACCTGAAGCTCAGTGAGAGTCTTGGATAGGCACCTGAGGAAAGGGAGAGGAAAACTGCATTATTTATACTGAAGAAAAGACACGTGCAGATAGCTGTCTTCAGTTTCCGTAGAAACTAAAGCACACTCATTTTTATGGGGTAGTATGACATCTGCAGAACAGGAGGGAAAACACCTTTGCTATATTACTGGTTGGTATTAAAAGAAATCTTGCAGCAAATATAGTGATATCCAATCAATTTGTATTTGGGAAGAAAAGAGAGAGAGTATATTATTCTAGATTATTAAACAGATGGGTGAACACCAGTTAGTTTTTCAAAACAGATGCTTAGGTCTCCAAGTAAAATGCCTATCAAAAGACACAGTTTTGAGTATAGTATTTATATTGAGAGGATTAGCAATGTGCATAGTTTTTTATTTACATGGAAGAGTTGTTCCTGAGACGGCACTTAATTACATCTGAACTATGAGAAACAGGGTACCTGTGGTGTCAAAAATAAATTACAATGAATCTCAGTGAGTTAAAGCCTTCAGACCAGATCCTCTAACATCAGTTAGACCCCGAGAGAATTTTTATTCCAAAGACATTTTAAGCAAAAAGAGATTATATGTGTGTCTATATATATACACAGTGTATATATATATATAGGATTCATTAATTCTTATAATTGGAGCAAATAAATAATGAAAAAAATAACCACCTCAATTTTAATATTTTAGTGTTTTAAACAAAACATTTTATTATTTAACTTCAGATTGGTGCATTTTAAAATTGATGTTAATCTTATTAATACATTTTATATATTCAGAAATCTCAAACAGTTAAAAAAATTGTGACTTCTTTCACCAAATGCAAAGAGGATTAAATCTGAGTAGTAGTCATTCACACATAGTGCCGTGATTTTCAGTGTTTGCCTTACTAGTCTTAGATGAGACTTCTGATAGCTCATCTAAAAGCTCTAGTTATAGTCAACATCCTAAAAAACATTTCTGAACATACCGAGGGTCCAACTAGATATCAGATGAAATCCCACCCACTCGAATGCAAATACATGCAAGATATGAAAGATTACATCTAGAAACAAATAAAAATTATGAAGTTCCCTTTAAATTCTGTTCATATGTTTGCACATGGGGGGGAAGGGGGAATTACCAGACCTATTACAGACAAGCCCAGGGGTGGCACGCTGAGGGTACGAGTGGATTCGGCAGTTCAGCTCAAGTGCATCTACACTAATGCACGCAGTATGAGCAACAAGCAAGAGGAGCTGGAGGCCATTGCACAACAGAACAGTGACCTAGTGGCCATCATAGAAACATGGTGGGATGAGTCTCACAGCTGGAGTGCTGCAATGGATGGCTATAAGCTCTTCAGAAGGGATAGGCAAGGAAGGAGAGGAGGTGGGGTGGCTCTGTATGTTAGGGAGAGTTTTGAGTGTATAGAAATCGAGGATTGTGATGCTAAGTTTGAATGCTTATGGGTAAGAATGAGGGGAAGGGTCAACAAAGCTGACATCCTGGTTGGAGTGTGTTACAGGCCACCCT
>VZTO01006040.1:33365-88541 GCA_013400615.1 Syrrhaptes paradoxus | reverse complement strand
CCCGCCGCCGACCGCCCCCCGCTCTCCCCGGAGCAGTTCGTGGCCAAAGCCGAGGGAGGGGGTCCGGCCGATTACGAGAGCTTGTCGCTGGAGCATTTCATGCTGGGTTATTTCCGCATCCTGGAGCAGGAGCTGTCCCCCGAGGAGCGGCGCGGCCGCCATCTTCTGTGCTTCGAGGTGTTCGAGCAGCTGGGCCGGCACGGCTGGCGGGCGGTGCGCGCCTTCCACCGCGCCGTCACCGACGAGATCGCCGCCGGCCGCCGGAGCTGGCGGGACGGCTTCGACGATATCAAAGCCAGATACTTCGGATCCCCGCCAAAGAACTCGGCCGCGCGGCTGGGGGAAGCGGGCGGAGAGGGTGAGGAGATCTGCCGCTACATCGACCGCAGCTTTGCCTTCTGGAAGGAGAAGGAAGCCGAGATCTTCAGCGTGGAGGAGTGATGGGGCTGCGGGGAGCCCCGGGCTGCAATAAACGCCTTGTCATAGAGTCACAGAATCACAGCATGGTTTGGGTTGGAAGGGACCTTAGAGACCATCCAGTGCCACCCCGTGCCATGGCAGGGACACCTCCCACAGCCCAGGTTGCTCAAAGCCTCATCCAGCCTGGCCTTGAACCCCTCCAGGGATGGGGCATCCACAGCTTCTCTGGGCAACCTGGGCCACTGCCTCACCCCCCGCACAGGAAAACGTTTCTTCCTCATATCCAACATAAATCACAGTTCTGTCCGAGCTAAGCAAGGCTTCTGGGGTGATGGAGAACGCTTTTGGGCCGGGGGAGGGCACCTCAACATCCCCCGGGATCGGTGTCTTGGCCCCTGGCTCCCCATGGCGAGGCGGCTGCTGCTGTTTGTTTGTGACGGCCGAGGAGTGAGATAACAGCCTATATTTAACACTCGGCCACAGCCAGGGGCCCGAGGGACATGGTGGGGATTCCTGGCCACCAATGGGGTGGAGAAGGTGGGAGGGGATGCCTGGGGGAGCCTTCTCCCTGGAGGGGTGCTTTCCAAAAAGCAGCAAAGCCACGAGGCAACGAGGATGGGCGGCAGTGAGCAGCTCTGCCCCTGTGGTGCCTTTAAAGGGAGGAGGGAGAGGTGTCCTGGCGCCGACTAAAAATAGTGCGTGTCACCGCCCCGTCCCAGCTTGGATCCCGTGTCGTGCTGTGTCCCACCCTCCCCAGTGCGGGGACCGCGGCTGCTTCCCTGCTGGTGGCCAGCCGGGGGGCTGCAGAGGCCAGGTGAGAGTGGGAGGGAGGGGAATGGGAGAGGGGGCTAAGCCTAACCCCAAAACCACCCCACACCTCTGAAAAAATCGGTGGCAGCCCCTGGCAGGGCAGCTCGGAGCGTGGGGAGGGGAAATCACTGCCACCCGCGGGAGTGGGAGTGGGCTCCAGGGAGCATTTCTCCTGCGCCCGCTGGTGCCTGTAAGCCAGGCGCTGGGAAGGTGCAGTTGAGGGCGGGGGGTAGAGAGGGAGATGTCATCGCCTTTCCCTGGCAGGGACACCCTTGCCACACTCCGCCCGCCGTCTGGGGATCACAGCTTCAAGCAGAGAACATCGCTGGATCCACGGGGTGGTGACATCGTTCCGGAATCCTTTCTGTCTTTTCTCCCTTTCTCATTCTCTTCTGGAGTTTCTTTCCCCCTTTTCCCTCTCCCTCCTTCCCTCTGTCCCTTTTGACTCTAACTCATTTTTCTTGCTCGGGCTCTGTCCGCCAGCAAGGCCCCACGGCCATCCCCGGCACCATGGTGAGGAATGTGGACGATTTTGACTTCTGCCTGCCTTCGCACGCCCAGGGCATGCTGGAGGGGCTGCAGCGGCTGCGCACCAACCCCAAACTGGCCGACGTCACGCTGGTGGCAGGCAAGCGGGAATTCCCCTGCCACCGGGGCATCCTGGCCCTCTGCAGCCACTACTTCCACGCCATGTTTGCCGGCGACTTCGCCGAGAGCATTGCGGCACGGGTGGAGCTGAAGGAGGTGGATGCTGGTGCACTGGAGATGCTGCTGGACTTCGCCTACACGGGGAAGGTCACCATCAACCAGAGCAACGTGGAGGGCCTGATGCGGACCTCCAGCCAGCTCCACTTCCCCACTGTCCAGAAGGTCTGCAGCCGCTACCTCCGGCAGCAGATGGACGCCACCAATTGCCTAGGTATCTGTGAGTTTGGCGAGAGCCACGGCTGCCCCGAGGTCTCCTCCAAGGCTTGGTCTTTCTTGCAGGAGAACTTTGAAGCCGTCTCTCAGCAGGAGGAGTTCCTCCAGCTTTCCAAGGAGAGGTTGGCCGTCTACCTCTCCAATGACCAGCTGCAGGTGCAGGAGGAGCAAAGCCTGGCTGAGGCCGTGCTGCGCTGGGTGCGCCACGACCCGGGGCCCCGAGCCCAGTTCCTGCCCGAGCTGCTGGAGCTCACCCACCTGGTCTCACTGCCTGACCAGTACCTGCAGAACCTGCTCGCCACTGAGCCTCTCGTCCGTGACTCGGATGCCAGCAAGGCCCTTGTCGCCCGATCCCGTGCCAAGGTGGGTACCACCTGCCCCAGATCCCACCCCCCTGAGCTGGGGGACAGGCTCAGCTTGAGGCCTGATGGTCCTTGCCCTGGCTTCTCCCTCAGGGGCAGAGCGATGCCGGTGGTCAGAAGACCCCCCCGACCCCACCGCAGAAGCTAGAAGAGGTGCTGGTGGTGGTTGGTGGCCGCGTGCTGGAGGAGAGTGAGGTTGAGGATGGGAGGCTGGAGATGCCGGCCGCCCCCAGGAACTTCGCCTTCTACAACCCCAAAAGCAGTAAGTGCCCATGGGAGGGATGGGGTAAGCACACCGTCCCCCCAGTGTGTTAGCTACCCCTCTGTCCCAAAGCCCCCTCTTGCCAGATGATCTGGTGTCAGGAGGGGCACCGAGAGGGACAGGGGCCGGGGGGGAAGAGTGAGGCAGGGCTGTCTGGAAAGCCTCATGGCTGGCAGGGGGAGATCATCGCTTGGCTCTGCTGGGTTTCAGGGCAATGGATGGCTCTGCCCGACTTCCCTGATTACAACAAATGGGGCTTTTCCCTGGTGGCTCTGAACAACGACGTGTACGTCACAGGTAGGTGCCGGTGTGGGGTGGCGGGGTCCCCAGGGAGTGGGGATGGAGGATGGGGGGACAGAGATGTGGCTGGGCACGGGATGCTGGCATGGGCCCAGGGGCTCCCCTCCTCTGAGCAAAGCCGTCTCCTTGGGTGGATTTGGCCACTGGCGAGGGATGCCCAGGGACGACTGTGCTTGGAGGGGGTGGCCCGCCTGACCCATCCCTCCTCAGGTGGCTCCCGGGGGTCCCAGAATGACACATGGTCGACAACCCAGGCCTGGTGCTTCTGCCCCAGGGACGGTGCCTGGAAGCCCATTGCTTCCATGCTGAGAGCCCGGACAAACCACACCAGCGCCGTCCTCAATGGCGAGATCTACGTCATTGGGGGTAAGGCCACAAGGGCCCGGTGTGGGCTGCTGGGGTGCGGGTCCGTGGGTGCTCCAGAGCAGCGGAGTGGCTGCAGCATCCCACCACTCTGCAGGGACGACCGTGGATGCGGTGGAGGTGGAGCGCTACGACCCCTACAACAAGAGCTGGTGCGCCATCAGCCCAGCCCTCAAGTACGTGAGCAATTTTGCGGCTGCCAGCTGCTCGGGCAAACTCTACCTGGTGGGTTCCTGCGCCGTCAAGTACAACGCGCTCACCCTGCAGTGCTACAACCCTGTCCAAGGTGAGAGCTGGCCCTGCCTCCGTGCCCCACCAGTGCCTTCCCAGGGAGCAGGACTCAGGGTGTCCCCCAGGCAGGTGACATCCTGTGCCCCTGGGCACGGTCCCATGGGATGCAACCAGGTGCTAGCAGGGTCTGGTGATGGCTGCTGCATGGGGCTGGACAGAGCACAGCTGCTGGCAGCATGAACCGGAGTCGCAGACCTCCTGCACAGCCCAGACCTGAGCTTCAGCAGAGCAGGATCCCCAGGGCAGCGGGATGGGGGACCTTGGGGAGAAACTAACCCCCTGTGACAACGCCACCTCTTTGGGCAGCCTCTGTGCAGCCCACGGCGGTCTCCCCCCATTCCATACCACCACGTCCCCCCCATTTTGTTTCTATGCAAGAGCCTCATCTGGGATGGGGACTGCAGGTGCCGCCCTGCCTGGCCGCTCTGTCCCCAACCTTTCAAACTCCCCCTTAAGCAGCCACGGGCTCGGCAGTGCTTTTTTCAGTCACCAGCAGCTGCACCATGAGCCAAGGGTGGGATGCGCTGCTGACGCTGGTCCTTGCAGATTTGTGGAGTGTCATCACGTCCCCCTTCATCCCCAAATACCTCTCGGCCCCACGCTGTGCCACCCTCCACGGCCTCATCTACCTCATTGGGGACAACACCAAGAAGGTCCACGTGTACAACCCAGAGGCCAACATCTGGCAGAAGGTAGCGGGATGTGGGGCCAGGCACAATCACTCTCCTGGGGATGTGGGGCAGCTGTTCGCTCCCCACCAGCACCCCACAAACATACCCCTCCGCCACCCCAAGTACCAGCACCCCCTCTTCCTCCTGCCCGCTCATCCCTTGGGTCTGTTAACCCCTGCAGAGCCAAAGATGCCCCAATCCTTCCTTCCCTGCTCCACCATCATACCCACACTAGGAGCATGGCTTTCTCACCAAGTAGTTGATTTTAAGCAGTGTTCACACTGCAGAAGCCCACAGGACACCCTCAACTTTTCAACACCACCCTCCTGTGGGGTGTGTGGCACTCCTGCCTGCAGTCTGGCAAAATCCTGCTTGTCACCTCCACACTCAGGACCCCACAGCACCCCCCGACGTTGCTCCTGTATGGGCACAACATGGGGATGTTGCTAAAAGCAAGACATGGCCCTGGGGGGACCTCACAGAGAGTACAGGGCAGGGGGACATGCCCAGTGGGTCGGTGTCCTCTGCCATGGGTCCCCATGCATCTCTCCTTGCCGCTTGCACAGGTGCAGCTCCTGCACATGCTCCACGAGAACGGCGGCATGGTGCCGCTGGGCGACCGGCTCTTCGTCACTGGTGGCCACTGGAAGGGCATGGACGGGGACTACCGGGTGGAGATGGAGGTGTACGACTGCACCAAGGACCTCTGGAGGCGGGAGGGCTCCCTGCCCTGCCTCTGGCTCTTCCACAGCTCCTGCTCCATCTTCATGGACACGTCAAAGTGGACAGAGGCTTTCCGGGGTGACCACGGGTGGTAGGAGAGCCTGCGGCACTGACAGCCTGCTTGGCTGATCTCCCCCTCGCACCCCTCTCCCCACTGCTGGTTCAGCTCGGGGGGAGGAGGGGGTTGGCAGATGGAAACCCCTCTCCAAGGCTAGCTGAGGCATGCCCGCCGCTGCAGGGAAAAAGCTTTTCCTAATAAACACGCTTTGGCTAATGCTCTCTTTTAGTTCGGTTGGATTTTTTAAGACCTGCTTCCCCCCCCACCAAAAAAAACCCTCAGAGTTTTTAGGGTATTTTGAGGCTTCCCGAAGTGTGGCCCATCCCATCAGAGACTGGCATTGCTGCCTGGTGGCCACAGCCCCTTTCCCAGCACGTTAACATCCAGCATGGGGAAACGAGTGGGACTGTGGGAATCAGAGAATGGTTTGGGTTGGAAGGGACCTTACAGATCATCCAGAACCTTACAGATCATCCAGTTCCACCCTCTGCCATGGGCAGGGACACCTCCCACCAGCCCAGGTTGCTCAAAGCCTCATCCAGCCTGGCCTTGAACCCCTCCAGGGATGGGGCGTCCACAGCTTCTCTGGGCAACCTGGGACCCTGCCTCACCACCCACACAGGAAACATTTCTTCCTCAGATCTCATCTAAATCTCCCCTCTTTCAGCTTGAAACTGTTCCTCCTCGTCCTATCCCTCCACCCCCTGATCCAGAGCCCCCCTATCTCTCCTGTAGCCCCCTTTCAGCACTGGAAGCTGCTGGAAGGTCTCCCCGGAGCCTTCTCTTCTCCAGGCTGCACACCCCCAACTCTCTCAGCCTGTCCTCGCACGGGAGCTGCTCCAGCCTCGGACCATCTCTGGGGCTCCTCTGGCCCCACTCCAGCAGCTCCGTGTCTGTCCTGTGCTGAGGACCCCAGAGCTGGATGCAGCACTGCAGGGGGGTCTCACCAGAGCGGAGCAGAGGGGGAGAATCCCCTCCCTCGCCCTGCTGGTTACACTGCTGGTGATGCCCCAGGACACGGGGGGTTTCTGGGCTGCCAGTGCCCATTGCTGGGTCCCATTCAGCTTCTCATCACCCAACCCCTTCCCCTCAGGGCTGCTCTCAGGCTTCAAAAAATTGTCTTCGCAGCATCAGCCATGCACTCCGAGGAGCTCCGCGGGCTGGGAGATGCACAGGAAGGCCTGGGAAGGGGGTGAGGAAGAGGAGGAACATGCTGAAGGANCGGTTCCTCCAGCCGCACCCTGGCTGGGTTTGTGGGTGAGGCACAGCGCAGGAGCAGGTGGAGATGCGCAGGAAGGCCTGGGAAGGGGGCGAGGAAGAGGAGGAACACGCTGAAGGCAACCCACAGGTCAGGCCCCAGCCTGGGGTGGAAGCAGCCTTCCACTGCCGTGGGACACGTGAGACCGTCCCCGGGGAGCAGAGAGCGCAGGAGAAGCTGCGGCTCTACTCCATCATGCGTGCTCAGCCGGCCGCCCCGTCCTGCCCACAGCCTCTTCCTGCCCCTGGGAGCACAGCCCTGGTGCAGGGGCTCATCCTCTGACCCCAACCTTTCCCCATCCCCAGCCGGAGAGTGAGGGGATGTTCCACGGTGGCGTGGGGCTGAACCTGACCACAGGGCAGTACAAGGCCCCCGTTGCGGGGTACTACGCCTTCATGGCCACGCTGCACATCGGTGAGCCCTCGGACACCCAGCCACAGCTCTGCCGGGGGAGGTGCAGGACGGGTCCCACCCTCTCCCCTGTCCCAGTGCACAGAAAACAGCAGAGAAATGGGCAACCACGCGGGGGAATGGTCTGTGCGCAGTCCCGCTGCCCGTACAGCAGGGCAAAGACATGAGGGGAGGGGAACCCTGGGCCAAGCAGGGAGGGAGGACTCCGGTGTCCTCCAGGAGGGCCACACTGTCCCCAGCACCACCCTCCGTCACTGCACTCCTTTACCCGCAGGTCAGTGGTGCCAGCTCCCCGCGGGACTGTGCTGGGCAGAAGGTGCTTTCCGGGGGCTGGGAGTCGAGGCTTTCGCAGCCCAGCTCTGAGCCCAAAGGACACTCAGGGCTGAGCTCTGCTGGGACATCAGAGGACACACCCTTCCCGCTGCCAGCCCCTCTCATGCCTCCCCAAGCCCAGGGAAGACCCTTTGCTGCTGCAGGAGCTGCGGGTTGGCCCCATACTGCTTGTGCTGCACAAACATCCGAAGCTGGACATAAAATCAGGGAGGAAAGGATAACAATAATAATAATAAATCATAATAATAAAGCAGCCTGACAAGGAGCTAAAGGTGTTCACTTTTATCTAAAGGCTAGGGCTGGAAGTTTATCTCAGAAAATATTGCTGATAATGGCAGCAGCCGGCTGCTTTCTCTGCAGGGCTCAGCTCCCTGGGTGCTGGTGCCTGGGACGAAGCCCCGTGCCTCCATTTTTGCTCACAACAGCTTTCCCTGCCCAGCTTCTCAGCAGCCCAAAGCACTGCTTGTATGGCTTTAGCTTCCCTGAAATGTATTTGCTGAGAGTTTGCTGGCAGAAGCCAACGTCCTTTGCAGGCAGTGTCCCAATAACGCCGCATGTTCAACTAAAGCAAACTCTCATCTCGTGGCTTTCCACGCCAGGCGTTTCCTGGCAGCACAGCTGCAGCCCTTGCTTCGGCTCTGATAGCCGTCCGAGCTGAGGACGCATGCAGGGCTATGCGCCCAAGCGAGGGCTGCAGGAGAGGTACTGGGGCAGTACCGGTACATGGGGCAAGGGAGCTGCGTGTTTTATTTCTTCACAGCACGCAGCAGTGGGCAAACTGTGCCAGCAACACTGCGAGACAGCCCAGACTGCACCAGCCCCCTTCCCCAGGGGATCCCCGCACACAGGCGGGGGGGAGGCACCCTCCTGGCGCTGGACCTGGCTCCTGAGGGCTGTCCTGGGCCTGCCTTGCCCTCGCCGCAGGCTGCATCTCCNGGCAGCAGCCGGCTGCTTTCTCTGCAGGGCTCAGCTCCCTGGGCGCTGGTGCCTGGGACGAAGCCCCGTGCCTCGATTTTTGCTCACAACAGCTTTCCCTGCCCAGCTTCTCAGCAGCCCAAAGCACTGCTTGTATGGCTTTAGCTTCCCTGAAATGTATTTGCTGAGAGTTTGCTGGCAGAAGCCAACGTCCTTTGCAGGCAGTGTCCCAATAACGCCGCATGTTCAACTAAAGCAAACTCTCATCTCGTGGCTTTCCACGCCAGGCGTTTCCTGGCAGCACAGCTGCAGCCCTTGCTTCGGCTCTGATAGCCGTCCGAGCTGAGGACGCATGCAGGGCTATGCGCCCAAGCGAGGGCTGCAGGAGAGGTACTGGGGCAGTACCGGTACATGGGGCAAGGGAGCTGCGTGTTTTATTTCTTCACAGCACGCAGCAGTGGGCAAACTGTGCCAGCAACACTGCGAGACAGCCCAGACTGCACCAGCCCCCTTCCCCAGGGGATCCCCGCACACAGGCGGGGGGAGGCACCCTCCTCGCACTGGACCTGGCTCCTGCTCCAGGCTGCATCTCGTCCCAGCGCTGCTGAAGCAGCTGTTGCTGCAGCTCGGGGTGGGTGGGGGTGTTTGGGTCTGGGGGGCTCTGGCTGTGCCGTTTTAATGCTGACTTCTGCCCCAAGGCTGAGACTTTGCCTCAGAAAGGAAAGATGCGCTTCTCCCCCAGCTGAGGGGTGGGCAGCAGCATCCTGGCAGAGATGAGGCCCCTGCAGCTCAGCCCAGGCAAAAAACACCAGTTACCCCAGTTACGCCAGGTGCCTGTGAGCCCAGGCAGTCGTGCTCAGCCCAGCCCCCTTCCCTTCCTACCAACCACACCTGAGAAGACACACAAGGACTCACGGCCAGAGAGCAGGGCTTGCCAAGCCCGTGAACTGTCCTCTGTGAGCGAGATAAAGAGCCCCGTGCACTTCAACACACAATGGTAAGAGCTGATTAAGTCAGAGCTACAGGGGGGGTAATTCAGGCTTTGGGAAGGGGCCAGAAGCTCAGCCAGCCTTGGGGCTGTTAACTGTTCTGTAACACCATGTATTACAGCCCCTCCTTGGAGCTGTGCTTTCAGTACTCTTGCTGAAAAGAAGAGTTATAAGAGGAGGAAGGGGGAGAGAAGGAGAAGCTGGTACTTCTCTCACCAACTCCTGTGCTGGAATTAAGGGAGCACCAGAGCAACGGGCGCTTGGCTCAGCTGTCTCAGCACAGCAAACAGCTCTCCTCAACGCAGGAATTGTGAAAAGCAGAGAGGGGAGAAGGGAGGGCAAATTGCCCTTCTGAGATCTGCCATCAGGGTTTCCGGTTCCCTCTCAGCTCATCCTGCAGTGCACGCAGGAACGGCTGGGAGCAGAACAAGCTGGCAGAGGCAAGCGCTAACCTGGAGGCCTTGCTGGAGGCCCGCTTCCTTCCTCAGCACTCTGCAGAAGTCCCCGGCAGTTAGTGTGAGCTAGGCTGAGTTAGCCTAACCCTTAGCATAATCCCAAGAATTTTAACTGACTTCTGCTGTAGCAGAAACAGATGAAAGAGGGTCAAGCCACCTGTCCCCAACAACAGGGGAGCTCCTGTGTGCTCAAGAGACAGCTCAGGATCTGGACTATCTCCCAAAGTTCCAGGGAACACACAGTCCCCTCCGGGACTGCACCGTCTCTCATGCAGAGCAAAGAAGTTGAGCAAGAAACTACTGCACAAACACCCTGGCTCATCTCCCTCCCTGCACTCTCACCCTCAGGAGGGGAAAGTTGCATAATCTGGAATTTAAGTGCTCCGGTAACCCAACCTGTTCAGCTTTCATGTGGTCGTTTGCTCTTACACCAAAATTTCTCTGGAAAACAGCACACCAACTCTGCAGCAACAGCTGGTAAAAGAATGGGGACAGGAGGAGACACCAAACACTTCATAGCAACAAGTACCTAAAACCTGAGCTGCCTGTTCCTCAGACAAGCACAGAGCCTGCCCTCATCTCCACTGCCCAGCAGGTCCATCTGGTGAAAACACTTTCCCAATAAACATCAGGAACAAACTCCAGCCACTTGTGCCTTATTGACAACTGGGATAAAACCCCAATGTTTCTGTGAGCAGAGGGAAGGCACGCTGCTGCTCTGCAAGCTGTGTTTGCATCACTCAGCTGCATGCAAGCTCAAAACCCAGCTTCAGAACCAGAATATTTCCTTCCCAGCACTACACACCTGCCCGCAGCGCAGGCCAAGGCGGTGGCCTGTGGTACCGCACAGTCCAGCCCGACGAGGAGCTCCCACTGAGGGCTCTCCTAGGGCCTCATACAAAGCTAAAAGAAACAAACAGCAGAACAGCAGCATCTGGAACAGCTGGCAGAGTTCATGCCCACAGATGCCTGCTCTTGTTAGCACCTCTGCCAAATGGATTTATTTGGTTTGCTAAGACGTTCACGGGGGGGGACAGAACAAGAGACTTCTGCATAGGCTGATCCACTGTGGCAGACACTTAGAAAACACTGCTAGCCAAGTGAGCTAAAACCGTTAGAAAAAAAAAAAAAGCAAACTTTATTTACACTGAAGAGCACCCAGCAGGACCCTCCATCCCCTGGCCGCACATGCACACGCATCAGCTTCTCCCTTCCCTTCCGTCTGCCGCAAGCCGGGGATCCTGCTGCCGCACCTCGTCTCTCAGTGCTCTATCCGGACCACCATGACTGTGACGTTGTCCGCCGATCCTCGCTGCACTGCCTTGTTGGCCAGTCTGTTACACGCAGCTTCGTATCTAGCGTCTGCTTCCAGCTTCCCTTCTCTCGTCTGGATGTTCTTATCCTGTTGGGACAAGGAAAGACAACGCTAATTGCTCCCAGCAAAGAGCGTAGGTGCAAGCACGTGGTTATTTCCAAGCACAGGGAAGCAAAACAAATAAGGACACCCTCAGGTGTAGGGGACAATACCCTGGCAGAAGTACATTTCTGCAGGTCAGAGCCATGTTGTGTCCCCTGCCCTGACAAAACCAGCCCTCACACTGCCTTCTCCTCACCTCCAGGCAGGACACAATGAAGTTCACTGCTTCTTCGGGTGTGAAGACTTTAAAGAGGCCATCACACGCTATCAGAATGAACCTGGAAATCAAGCACAGACAGGTTCCAAGGCTGAACCTTTGGCTCCCCAGCTACAGCAAAATCCCTCTAAGCTATTTTGAGTACCCACACTGCAATTAAGGGCAGATGCCATAAAGCTCATCTGAAATTCCCTCGGAAGCACCAGAAATCCTGTGGTGCTCCAGAACCTACCATTCACAGAGCTGAGGCAACTCAAAGCACAGGCCAAAGAGCCAGGCAAACAACTGAAGTCCTGGATCAGGACATTCTGGCAGTCCACCTGACCCTGCACAACTAACCAAGACCATATACCACACCCTGCCGGAAAGCAGTTCCTAGAGAAGTTATGGAGCTTCTTTCCTTTGAGTCCTCCACAGGGAAAATATGTGAATGAAAAGAAGCTAACACAAGGAAATAGAAAAACACAGCTTAATTATGGGCATCTTTTAATCCTTTCATTTCTGTGCTCCTGAGGTATGCAATAACTTAATTAGAATAGAAATATTCAAAAGAAAAGCAAGCACCAGAAACAGAGGCATCACTGTGATCGGGAAAACTCTGCCACATGGTATTGCTGCAGGCTGCAAAAGGTTGAGGGGATACAAACCCCAAGGCAAGGAGAGCTGCCTCCTAGCTCCCTACCAGAGGATGGGGGAGACAGCCTGCGTGTACCCCCTGCCTGCACCGGAGACTGGATTAACCAGGAGCCCCAGACAAGGAAAACTGCAACCATCCTGCAGAGGTGGCCAGCCTGCCAGAGCAGCACATGTCTCTGAAGACATCATTTCAGAGCCTGATGCTCAGAATAACTTCAGAAATATTTTAGTGGATCACTTGATATGGAACTCTAATCCCAGAAAAAGCAGCAGTACTGGGTTACGTTCTCACCCTCAGAGAGCCTGCAGGGCCATACTGAGGTGAAAGCTCACAGCAATTTGTCACTGCCAATCATGTGTTAGAAAAGCATCTTAAATCTTCAATATCAGAGCTGAATGTAATGGTACTTGTGGGCACCATGGCGGCTAGAAACAGCTCTTGGACAGGAGAGGGATCCAAGAATTCAAGCCTTAACCGACTGCTCAGACACTGGTGTGTGAGCATATTCAGAGCATGAAGGAAGTCTACAGCTCACGTATGTTATCACTGCTGCGAGGCCGGGTTCTCCAACAGGAGCCTTCAGAGTATCTTGGAAGAGTGAGGCAGCAGCCCTATCGCATTATACGGACAAGGAAAAGGAGCAGAGACACCAGCAGTAAGCGCATCCTTTAGTTCTGGGTGATCAGCCTGAAATGCCTCAGCCCTAACAGCAGAGCGTGCAGCTTGTGCTACTCCTGCTGAGCAGAGCTAGGATGCAGCCAACCCCCTTGCGCGCGGGCACGCTTTACCTGTCATTGTGCGTGAGCTGGCAGCGTTTGATGTCTGGCACAGAGATAACACCACAGCGTTTGTACTGGCCATCCCCAATGGAGCGGGAAACCTCCAGCACTCCTAGGACTCTTCCGTCCCTGCACAAGGGAAGAAAACGTTGAGAGCCCTCCCCACACATGCATATCACACCGCAGGACACTGACGTGGACACTCTTCAGGATGTGTTCAGTGGCCTCCTACAAATCCTGACCCACTTCACCAGCAAGTTCAAATTTTCCCTTCAAAGTCTCCTTCCCATTCTGCATGTTTGTGGGAAGCTTTGGGAAACAAGTGGAGAGGGGGAGGAAGAAACAAGTCAGGAGAATTAAAGGCTGTTTGCCATCTCCCTGCCCTAACTCACGTCCCGCTTAGCCTAGCAAGCCAGAGAAGAGTTCTACGCTGAGCTGAACACCCGGAGGCAGAGGTTTGAATTCAGAGATTATTATTAGGTATCTAGCAAACTGCGCTAGAGTGGCAGCAAGCAAGAGCAGGTCTGAGCCAGCAGCCCCTCCTGTGCTCTGCCCATCGGGACACCAGCCCCTAAAGACTGGCTCTGCTGGGGGCAGTTCCAAGGAGCAAGGGCCACAGCAATTTCTCCTGGTCATTTGGTCTTTACTAACCACTGCTCACAGCAACCAGTTCTGTGAAACCCAACTTACAATCCTCCTTAGGAAGCAGTTTTGTTTGCTAAACATTCCTAATTGATTGAGTGCTGCCCCAACACAAGCAGCTGTCCACCTTTCCAAGGATCAAGCATCTTCTCCCCCAAAAGGCTCTTCTGTGCATCTGGAAAGACATCAGCTCATTCATCTCATAGTCTGGTCAGCCCCGCTTGAGATTAAAGCAAGAAGCGAGGCACGTCACACAGAAGAGATCTGATGCTCACACACTTTGCGACTTATCTCTCAGGTCCAAAATAGGTAGCTACAAGCAAGAAGCCTTGGAGATGTTCCCAGGCAGCTGGGGAGATGTTCCCTCAGTTCCAAAAAGAGCTAACAGACACTGCCCCATCTCTTTCCTGCCTACAAAGATAGATCAGCACTCAGCACAGGAAGCAGCATGTGCTCTCCAGAGGTAAGGGGAACAAGGCCCTCCAGACACCGCAGCATGAGCCCACCCTTGCCCACCCAGGGGGCATTCTGCCTCTGCAGGCACTACAATACTTCACCTGCACTGAGTCCTCTCTTGTGAGGATGCCATTAAATCAAGAAACAGCTTTCAAAGGAGAGAGAGAGAACCTAGCCAGGGAAATCAGACACAGCTGCTCTGTTTAGCACCAGCCGCCCAAACAGCCATGCACACCTACGCGCACAGAACATTAAAGATAATCCCACTCAGGCTCCAGAAAACTCCCTCCTACTGCAGAACACCTCAGTGCCCCAGCTAAGCCCTAGGGGAGCAACACCAACAGACATCCAGGGCTTCTTACGCCCTCTCAAGCCATTCCCCCTCATACAGGTCAAGGAAGCGAGTTCTGTTCAACGCTGCAGCGTGCAGCAGGTGATAACTGCTTACACAACCAAGCCCAGCTCTGTAGGTGAAGCTTAAGCACGTCCATGCTGGGCACTGCACTGCTGGGCACTGCGCCTTCATGCAGCACAGCACCCCACCGTAAGCCCCTGGGAAACCAGCTCCCACCAACCAACTCAAGCCACTGAATCACTGAGACACCTCAGGCACCACTATGGCTCCCACAGGCAGCAACACATTCTCCCTGGGCTCCCCCTAGCATGAGGGCTGGGCTCCAAAAATTCAGTGCTCGGGCCCAAAGTTGTGCCAGGGCTTAGATTTGCTTACTCACAGACTTCAGGCACTTACCTGACATTCCCCCCAGCTTTCTGTATCCGCATACGCTCCTCATACTGGGTGGGGTTGTGCTCCTTACTGAGGCTTAAGGCTGCGTGTTTCTGACTCTCTTCATTGTAACGACACAGAATCGCCTGTGCTGACAAAAGACCCTCGTGAGTAAACAACAACAAACCTCCAGCAAGAGCAACTTCTTGAGAGAGAGCTGCAAGCTGCAGTGAATGGGGCTGCATCTGGCTGGCGACTGGTCGCCAGCAGCGTTCCTCAGGGCTGGGTCCTACAGCCAGGGCTGTTCCGGGCTTTCACCAGGGGTCTGGATGCAGCAGCTGAACCATTGGTGGGTTTGCTGACAATACTAAACTGGGAGGTGCTGTTGGCTCTCTCGAGGCCTTGCAGAGGGATCTAGACAGGCTGGAGCATTGGGCAACCGTCAATGGCTTGAAATTTAACGAGTCCAAGTGCCAGATTCTGCACCTGGGACAGAGTAAGGCCAGGCACAGGTACAGACTGGGAGAGGAGTGGCTGGAGAGCAGCCCTGCAGAAAGGGACCTGGGGGGCTGGGTGGCAGCAGGCTCAGCAGGAGCCAGCCGTGTGCCCTGGCACCGAGGGGGCAAACCCCATCCTGGGGGGCATCAGACCAGACCAACTGGTCAAGAGAGGGGATCATCCTGCTGGATCCAGTGCTGGAGGAATCGAGATGCCAGCAGTGGGCTTCTCCATTCTGCTTACCCGGCTGTCCCCAAGGTTGGCTATGTAGAGAATATTGTCAACAGCTAGGACACAAGTAGCTGTGGAGCCATCCTTCCATGCTGGCTTCCTGAAGGGAACAAAAATGACATTAGTAAAGGGAAAAACAATGTTCAAGAAGTTAAGTCACAGAGTGGTCCTGGGGACTCAAGGAAGTGTCACATGCCAACATGCAGCACTGAGCCAGCACAAGCCCCTGGCAGCTGGGGAAACTGTTAAATAGCGAGCTGGACAAGGACAGAGGAGCTGCACAGAGTACCACCTTCTAACTGCGTGGCCAGTGCCCAACTGGTTCAAATACTGCCAGCCACGCTCCCCACACCAGCCCTTCCTCACTCTCAGCTCCCAGGAAAGCTCTTCTCTGCCCGGAACAGGCTCAGCCCCAATGACTGCCCAGAAGCTACTGCGTCTTGAGCAAACAAGCACCCCAAATTCCTCCTCAAGAGGTTCCTGCTTTGCAGCAAAAGGAATACACAGCCAGGACTGCAGCAGAGTTGCCTTTCTTTTCGCTTTCATTTTCCTTTCCTTTTTTCACAGTTTTTATTTTTTGCCTGCCCACCTCACTCCTCATCACCCCACTTTGGCAGCAACACCATTTGTTCAGTCACTCTCCTGATATTTCAGTTGCTGTAGTTAAGCTTGTATGTCCAGAGCTCTGGGTAAAACGAGAAGCGTTTCTTAGATTACAGCTGCCAGACTAGTCCTCCCCACAATGAAGCCTGGCTAGGATGCCACTCTACTGAAACTAGCTTTGAGAGACTAATTTCTAGGCATATTTCATCCAGTTGTTCCTAACTTTGAAGGTGCAGCTGAATGAAGATCATTCATTTCATCATCAATACAGCTTTCACCAGCATTCCTTTCTAGCACCTCTGTCCTAAGTCACGTTTCTGACCAAACGGAGACTGGTTTGGGAATGACACTGTCGTGACAGACTCAAGGAAGCCTTTTCCTTTTGCCTGGTCAAACTTGTTGGTCTGATCAGGCTTAAGAGACTGAGTCAGTTTGCAATTTACTTAAAATTGAAAGTTTTCAGGAAATCTTAGAATCAGATGCATCAACGGTCTCTCCATCTGTGTTAGAGGTGTGACTATGAAACAAAAAAACCAAAGTCATGTAAAGGACTGGTAACAATGTGTCTGCATTTTAGATGCAATCTACACACACCAGCTGTGCAGTAGGGAGGGTAAGTTCAGCAGAGACTGAGAGAAGGTAAGGGTGCTTGCACTCAAAACCCATCCGGGAGGGAGGCTGGCATTTATCCCACAGAAAGTAGCTGCTCTGCTCTTCAGCTTTGTTTTAAAAGGATCTGTTAGAAACAATCTTAAGAGGAGAGACATCCTTCATCAACATCTGTTTTCAAAAGAGGTGAAGAAAGCAAGATTTAAACCTACATTGGGAGAGTAGTAAGTCTTTCCAATAGTCACTACCAGGAAGGAACGCCACTCTAAAGAAAGCTGCACGCAGCAGCCTGCAAACTGCTGCTCTGCAAATAACCCCCAGACACACTTAGATGCTGTCAACAGAGATCCCATCTCAGACAGCATGGGACAAGTCACTTCAGCAACACAGAAAGTCTTTAAAAAGAAGGCAAACCTGGCACAGCTCAACCTTATGGGGTTTCGCCAAAGCACAGAGAGGACTCGAGGTTTCCTCTGCCCTGCTCAGAGCTAAGGCCTGTGACACGCAAACTCAGAAACACAAATGCATGTGAAGCAGTTCCACTTACTGGCTGGATGCCTGCTTTAGAAACTCTTCATCTGTGTGTTTGAAGGTGTCCAAAAGGCATCTCTTCACAGTTTTCTCCACACTGACCACCTCACCTGTCAGACAGGGAAAACAGCAACTAAGCTCCAGCTAAAACATACCTTGCCGATCCCAGTCCCTCCCTTCGCTCATCCAACACATCGCTCAGACCCTGTGCAGAGCAGCCAGGGCACATCCTGGGCTCACGCTACCAAAAGTCTGCGCGGTAGCACGCATGGTGAATTTATGACATACCCCTCTCCCCCACAGGTGTATATTCATTCTTGAAGCAGCACTGCCAAAACTGGCAACAGCACACCTCACTTGCTCAGAGGTTCACAACTGGCTACTTGTACCCTTGGGCCAAAAAGGCTTCCAGCCCCCCTCCCTGGGAGACGGCACAGTCTCGCAAGCCCTCTGGGAGTCAGGGACAGTACCTGTAGAACTGTGCCCAAACAAATCAGTTTCCCTATCCACTGCCATAATGTCAAGGCAGAAAAGGTGATGGTTGTCCTACAGCCCTTATTCCGCTCCTCTCACCTTTAGGAAATTTCTTAATCAGGTTTTGGTGCAGATTCTGTGCTGCAAATTTTGAGGCTCGGACTCCCCCATGGCCATCAAAAACAGCGAAGTACGAGACACGTGTGCTGTGAGGGAACAAAGAGTAGCAGAAAAAGGCTAAAAAAGGCCGTTCGCCAGAGGGTGGAACTGTCTCCGTAACACCCTGCCCCGTGTCAGCCAGACTGACTCCAAGGCACAAAGGTAGTGAGTCTCTAAGCTCACACATTCAAGCATTTACATGGTTTACGTGTGCAAGCACTGAGCTGAGAACTTTATTGTAATTTTCTACTCCTCAAGTAAATGAAGAGCAGAAGAGAGTTTATAGACCACAAAATGTCTAGACCTGCTAGACATTTCACCTCAAGGGCACTACAACTCCCCAGCGACTCTAACCAATCCTATGGTTCTTTCCATGCTTAAACTTGTTGAAGCCATGCTACAGAGAAGAAACTCAGATCCCTCAGCACAAGAAGCTCTCGGGACAATATTAGTTTAAAAGCTCAATCCAGCATCAAGATGATGCTCGAGAGCATTCCTTGAAATACACACACTCCCCCTACACACACTTAGATGCGTCAATTTGCCAAGAGATTTAAACTTTTCAAATGAGAGAGCTCTGACATTTGTTTTCTCTTGAGTGTTCTGCATTGCCACAGTTAGGCTTTTGCACACTGTAAAATCTCCTGATTACTTATAATTAAACTGAGGGTCTCTGAACATACACACATACATTAAGATAACAGAGGCTCAATGTCCAGAGTTATTAGGCCCTCACAGTCCTTGTGAAGTCGGTGACCAAAGCCACTGAGCATCACCCGAAGGGAGGTATTTGTATACAAAACAGTCCTGTGATGTGCCCAAGAACACAGCTAATGATTCAACCCAGGTCTCCCAATAAGAAGCCCAAACCACACAGCACAATGCAGGATAGTTAAGAGCATCAGCTGCTCCAAGCAAAAAGGATCGCATCATGGGCTCAGCGGAAGTAAGCCAGAGCTCCTTCACCCCTGCACGGCTGCCACCCACAGCTCCATTCTGGCAGTTGGGGCCCACTTACATTTGGGAGGGCAGAGGCTGGCATTCCTCGGTGATATCGTTTAAGATGACATGTGCGTCCTGCATGTCTTCTCTTTCACCTTTCCTCTCTGCCACGTAACCCTTCAATCCAAGAATACCCACTGACCCTAAGGGGAACAAAGCAGACACATGCACACAAATCAAACTCCTCCACCTCCTCAGCTCAGGCTAAAAACCAGTAAATCAGTGACCATCTTCCAGCTTCCAGAACCCTACCCTGGCACTGCAGCAAAGTACTGCCCTCATCCTGCAACAACACATCTGGCACTTTCTGCTGAAGAGGACATATTTATTTTGTAACATGGGTTTTTAAGTGCCTCCAAGGTCAGCAGCTACAAAAGCCACTTGTCCCCATTTTGTCAGGCAGCCATAGCCAAGCAGGAACTGGGCTAAGATAGGGCTCTTACCAAAAAGGGACAAGGGGGCAGGGGAAACCTGTGGCACTGAAACTGATTAAACAATGCACAGCTTTAAAGAGGGTGCTAAGGATAGAAAATCAGGGTCTGCTGTTTCCAGAACACATCCTTTCCTCTGTACCCCTAATCACATCTTACTCTCAGAGCCACAACATAACATGTGGTCAAACACCCTCTATGGAACAGCAAGTCTCTCCCTGGCTTTCTTAGCAGCCACCCATGTGGAGAGATTCCTGGATGTGGCAAAAGAAACTGGTGGGGTTTTAGCCTTCCAGAGGTTTCACAACCAATCCGGCCCTTGGCAGCACAGGAACTTATCCTGCAAATGCTGAGGTGCTTGCTGCTCAGCTTCTGCCACTTCGGCAGGGCCAGTAAAAAGGCTGGGCTGAAGGAGGCAGAGTGCCACGGAGCCTGAGGGGCTTCCACAGACTGCCACAGCAGTTTGCTCCCTATGAAAGGCTGAAAATGCAAGCGGACTGAAGAACCAAAGCTTAGCTTTGGTCTGGACTTACTCA
Organism: Syrrhaptes paradoxus; assembly: GCA_013400615.1. Lineage (NCBI taxonomy): Eukaryota > Metazoa > Chordata > Aves > Pterocliformes > Pteroclidae > Syrrhaptes > Syrrhaptes paradoxus. Next base: position 69,050 of record VZTO01006040.1, on the reverse strand, counting down.
GCCCAACATGAAAAGTACAAATTGAGTACATTTGTTTTCAAACTGTCTGAAAACCTTTACAAACTTTCTTTTCCACAAGTTCTTCCCTGCCATTCTTCTCTTCCTCCTCCAAGGACTTTCTCTTCTCCCCTTTCCCGTGGCTCCCTGCTGATGAGACCTGCTCAGTAGCACCGGAGGCTGAAAGAAAGCAAAAACGCAGGCGGCTGAAGTCTCCCAGCTCTGTTTTACTTGCATAAATTCAGCAGCAAGTGCTTTTACACTGAAGAACTCTCAGAAGCACAGTCTTGCACACACAGTATTAAGTACCGAGAGTTAGTATTGAATGAGACATACCAACTGACCACAAACACGCACACACAGCTTTACTCAGCAGGTACAACCTGTAGCACACATCGCTGTCTAACCTAGCAAGCACGGATTTGAGCACTTTACACTGTGTGACCCTACCTCAGGCACAGTACAGTTGTGTTTGGCTGGCAGGCTGTTGATTCTCCACACCAAACCACAGCTTGTTTATTAGCTACCAACCTTTTTTGCAGTTCACTGCTCAGGAATGGAATGTTTTAGGTTGGAACACTTCTGGTTTTTTAATTTTTATTGTGTTCACAAACTGTGCCCACAACAACGCAAATAAGGGTATTTTATCGCTCTGAATGTACATATTTGTTACGGGTTTCAGAAGACAGGTTACAAACTAAAGCGCTAAAGTGCATGGGTTCGCACAATGTCAGAACCCACACCTTTTCCTTATGGAGATTTATTCTCATATGGTATAGGGCATTATCTCACCTTCTCCCAGGTGCTAGCAAACAGCTGGCTGCATGCAGAAAGCCTTGCCAGACCAGCAGTGTGGTTTTGAAGACATTTACAGCTAGAAACAAGAGGGCAGCCTCTGCCCACAGCAGAAAGGCAACAGAAGCCAGGGCAGCGGCAGCGCCGGGCCAGCGCTGCTGTCACTCTTAGCAAGCACACGTGTACATTCGCTCCCAAAGAGAGAGCTTTCAGGCACAAATGATGAGGGTCCCCAAAAGACATCTGAGGGATGTACTTCTGGGAGATGACCCAAGTTTTTCAACAGAGTCAGAATCCCCATTTAAACAATCGGGGCACAAACAGATCACCATGACCGGCGTCAGCCAACCTGGACACCAGGTGAACTTGCCAGGGGTCCAACACAATGGGCTACATCGATGGGTTTTCCTGAGAAAGGCAGGTCAGCAGAGGCTTGGTGAGCTGACACAGCTCCTTACCTGTGTCACCGCTGCTGGCTGGCGGAAGATCATCAAAGAGTAAAGAGCCTCCTTTTCCTGGAGTACAAGAAAAAGGCAAGAACAATCAAATACCTTTGTCTCTTTGAAGGAATAACGTGTGTACTACCCCTCCTGAGGTGTGGAAGTCATAAAATGCCAGTTTACCAAAGAGAGTAAAATTTTAACTGTTACTGGATGGTGGGGGCAGAGTCAGGCCTTACATTTGTTTCAGGGAATATTTGTACAGAACATATTATGGAATATATGTGGAAAATCTATAATGTTCTGGTTACCAAAAAAAAAAACCACCAAGAGGAAATCAGGTGCTCTGCACATCGGTGGTGATAACCCGACTATCTTTATCCTGTCTGACAAAGAAAAGGATTTAAAGAAGTTTCATCTCAAGAGATGCTGATGCAGAAAACACGGGAACCCAAACTAATAGCAGGAACAGAGCACCCATACCTGAGTCAGCACTGCTGGCTGGTGGGAGATCGTCAAAGAGCAGAGACCCTTTCTGGGCTTCCTTCCCTGTAAGACACCAGGGCAGAGTCAGGACCCGCTGCAGGCACTCAGGGTTGTGTTCTGGGAGGACCACTCCCCAGCTGAACACAGGTGAGGTAACCCAGGAGAGCCCTGGCTACCTTTCTTCCATTGCTAATTTAGGCAGCTCTACACAAGCAAGACAACCACCTGCCTAGGGGTAAGGTGAACTTTTATCTTGAAAACAGCTTTTTTTTTTAAATTTTTGTTTCTAGGAATCCACTCAACTTGGGCTCTTAACCCTCAGCAACTCGATCAAGATGCTACAGGACGGGAGGGCCTCAGAAAGCACCAAATTATTTCAGGTAATGCCATTACAGCTCTCCAGAGACCCACGACCCGCAGCAGCACGGAGCAGAGAAAGGCTCCAGCATCTCCTAAACCCTAAGGAAAGCACTCCGCACCTGAACGAGCCCCAGGGGAAAAAGAAAATAACCAAAAAACCCCCAAACGCTGTAATTTTCCAGCCATTTTTAAGTCACCTCCTCCTGCAGCCGCCCCCTCACCCCCCACCCTCACCAGCTCCCGCGGCCCCTACATCAGCGGGTCCGCTGGGCGCGGAGGAGCCCCTTTCCCCCGGGAGAGGCTCACTGCCCCCAGCCGCGCTGGGGCAGGCCCGGCGGGGCCTCACGGCCTGTCAGGCCGGGCCCGCAGGAGGCCCAGCCCCGGGGCCGCGCAGGGCAGAACAGGAGGGCGGTGAGGAGCCCGCCCCCGGGCTCACCCGCAGCGGAGGAGCCGGGCTCCGGAAGGTCCCCGAACAAATCCATCCCGCCAACGCCGCCGCGCCGGCAGCGCCGCCGCCGAGGCCGCTTCCTCCTGCCCAGGCGCCGCTCCGCCCCCTCTGGGCTGCCAATCTCCCCGCATGGCCAATCAGCGGCCGCAGATGGGCCGGAAGTAGGCGTGAGGCACAGCGGCGGCGCGGAGAGAGCGGAAAGGCACCCTTGGCCCCGCCCCGTGAGGCACCTGTCAATCCTCCTGGCAGGAGGCGGGGCGTCCTCTCAAGCACTCCTCTCCAGACGGGAGCGCGGGGTCTTTTCCACCAATCGGAATGTAGGACCGCCCTGCCAATCATCCCTGTTGCCGCGCTCCTGGTTCTGCCAGGCTGACCAATGCTGTTGCTCGCCGGGAGGGGGCGTGCCCAGCACCGCCCTCCTGTGCTGCTGATCGCCGGCGGGGAGCGGGAGGAGAGCGCTGAGTGCCCGGCGGGACGGGCGGGTCGTGCCGCGCCCCCTGGCGGCGCCGGGGCGGTGCTGGTGCCCGGTGTGGCCCGGCCCGGCGGCCCCGCTGCAGCGTAGCCCAGGGCCGGTGCCCGTACCCGGTGCGGCCTACGCATGGGGCCTCACAGCAGCGCAGCTCCCTGTCCCGCAGCCCCGAGCCGCCGTGGGCCGCGGTGCTGCCGGTCCGGAGGCACCGGCGCTGCCCACCCGCCGTGAGAAGGAGAGCTCGGCGGCGCGGGGGTGTTTGCGTTAAATGTCACATTTATTTCAGAACCGAACAAGCCTCGCGTGCGCGCGGACAGCCGGGACCCGAGGCGCCAACTGCCGGGGCGCGGAGCAGGGAGGGCCCGGGGGCGCCACCGTGGCTGGCGGGAACCCGGGGGCACGCAGGGCCGGCTGCCCTCCTCTGCCGGCCCCGGGGCTGCCCGCCGCTGCCTGCCCGCCCTCCGTGCCCCTGTGCCCTGGGAAATTTCCTTCCTGATGGGCTCAGGGGTGCCTGAACCGGGGGTTGCATTCCTCGTCCTGGGGGCTGCGGTGGTAGAGGGGAGGGGTGGCTGGGGCCTGGCCAGGGGAGCGCCTGGGGCCGGTAGGATGGCAAGGGTGACTGAGAACGTCCCGCAGGCTTCCAGGGAGCAGCCACAACTCTGGCCCTGAGTGCGGCGGCCGCCAGCCGAACCGCCTGCTCTGGAGGTTTGCTGGCCTCAGGCACGCTTTGGCTCCGGCTGGAGGCCGCTGGTCCCACGGCCACCCTCCCCTGTGGCACCGGCAGCACCGTGAACCCGCTGTCTGGTCCTTGGCAGATGCGGGTCCCGTCTCTGCCAGGAACTGTTTGTGCGCTAGCAGAGCCTCCCGTCTCCCCCGGGGCACCCAGTGTTTCCCCCCTATGTTGAAATTTGGGACGGTACCAACTAGTCCTTGCCCAGGGCATGGGAGCAGGGATGTCATCGCCCAGACCCCGCTTCACCCCTCTGTGCTCCAGGGCAGGCGCTTCTCCCACCATAAAGGGTGTGAGTCAGCCTTCAGGTCTCTCCAATGGATCACAGGGAGGAAAAAAAAATCCAGTTTCATGGGGACCTTGTCCTGTGGGCAAGTTGCTGCCTGCCCAGGGAGCAGGGCGGGGAGGAGCAGCCCCATCACAGCTTTGGGCCAGAGCGATGGAGTGAGATGCCCAAGGAGCTGCGGCAAGGCCGGGCAGAACCAGCAGCAGCTCAGGAAAGATCCCAAAACCCTTTCCGTGACCTGAAACCCAAACTGAACGAAGCCTGACGTGCAGCAGTGGGGTCCCTGCAAGCCTCTGCCCACCTGCCGTGTCCCTGCCTGTCCGTGCCCCCCACGAGACGAGCGTAACGAGGAGAAGACAGCACCACATCTCACTCACACACACACACACACCACAGACAGCGCGGGGAGGTGCGGCAGAGCCGTGTGGTGCGAGGGAAGGTCAGCTGTGAAGTTGTGACAGCGAAGCTGAGGGGGGTGCCCAGGAGATGTGCGGAGGAAGATGCTCGCCTTCCTGCCCGGAGCTGTGCTGGATGCCGCTGGGCCGCTCGGGAAGCTCCAGATGAAAGCATTCCCCCATGGGTGAGAGACAGGAGAAGGAGAAGGGAAAGCTGCTGCTGGGGGTGAGAAGCAGTGATGGCTGGAGGAGATGGTTTTCGGTGAAGCCACCTCCGCCGCAGGAAGCCCCCTGGATTAATGTGCCGATAGAGGCAGGGTGGGGAAGCAGGTGGGCGCTCGCTTCTGCAGTGGGGGAAGAAGAGTGAGAGAACACCAGCTACAACAAGAAAAAGAAACCCTCATTCCCACTCCAACACCCCACGCCAGCCTCTCCCCTGCCCCACTCCAGCCTGCTTCGAGCCTGTTGTCCTGCCAGGAGGAGAAGGGATGTGACAGCCCTTTTGGGAAAGGGCGATAAGGATCCTGGGGCTTGGGAAGGTTGTTCCTCACCCAGCTCCTGGAGAACTTTCCTATCTGGCTCTGGAAGCAGCCACCTGAACCTCCAAACTCCCCGCAGGGATGGGATCCTCAGAGTCCTGCCCTAAGAGTGCAGTTGGGGGAGAAACCCTTTGGACAAGCCGCTCGGGGCTCCCAGGCCAGGATAGTGGAAGTGGTCCACATACTTTTGGTTGGGAAGGACAGCCCTGCACGAGGTGGTGGGCAGAGCCGCCTCCAGAGCCCAGCTTTTCCTTCCAGCAGGACCGAGCTCTGAAGTGAGTTGACCCATCGGTGTGGAGGCGGGTGCCCTGGCCAGCCGAGACGGCGGGCTCCCCGCTTCCAGAGATAGATGGGGCAGGTAGGAATTGCCTCCTTTGGGAAGACATGGTGGGCTGTCCAGCCACCGCCCGAGGAGAAGTAGTTTAAGCTGTGGGGGAGGCACAAAGCAGAGGGTTGGGGAAGGGCAGGGAGCAAAGGCGAGAGCACTGCCGCCACCGGACACGTGCCAGGGATGTCCCAGGGAAGGCTTGTCCAGGACCCCAGCCCACCGCCAAGGCTCTCTCCTGCCTGGGGGAGGCGTTGTCTGGGGGCCAGGACCCAACTTCTGGGATTTTTATGATGTAAATATAAATAAATACTTTATAAATATCATCTTAAACTACCAACACCTGATCTTACCCTGCCATCTCTTGCAGAAACACCAGTAAACTAGGAAATAAATCCCTGTACCTAAACTACCACTTTCCCTTCGTGTGAAGGCAATTCCTCCTGCTCTCCCACCTCTGAGCTTTACCACACTGCCACCTCTGTAGACCAAAGACCAGCTTTTAGCTGAAACTGCCCTCCTCGCTCCCTTCCCTCCACCAAGGACCTTTCTGGAGCGTTACAGATGATGTGACATGAAGGTCACTCATGGGGGGACAGGCAGAAGATGGCACGTGCACGAGAAATCCTGCCCAGGCGGGTCCAGGCTTTTGCAACTACGAACGGAAGTGAGTTTTCCCCCGTGAAGGTGTGAATTGAGACGGATCCTTCCATGGAGCAGACAGCTGGGGCAGCAGATGGTGTGAGAGATCAGACGTTAACATGGGGGGTCTTGAAACAGAATCAGCTATCTTGATCCTGTTGGCAGACGGATGAGGTGGAGGGTGGTTTTCAGGTTAGATTCTCATCTGGGCTGTTCTCCTTCTGGACAGCTTGGATCTGATTTGGAAAATAAGGGACAAAATTGTCAGAGATGTGGAGAGGGAGAAGTGTGGTCCCCTGTGTTCAGTGTCCTGGCTGCAGGCTAGTGCTTGACTCCAGCCAGAGCTGGAGGGATGAGGGATTAATTCTCTTTAGCCAGAGCACACAAATTTCTGTGTATTTACTCCTATTCCCCTGGTCCTGCCACTTGAGATGCCCTCAAGAACTTTGTGAGATGCCCTCAAGAACTTTGTGAGATGGTCTCAAGAACTTTGTGAGATGGTCTCAAGAACTTTGTGAGATGGTCTCAAGAATTTCATGAGATGGTCTCAAGAATTTCATGAGATGGTCTCAAGAATTTCATGAGATGGTCTCAAGAACAGTGAAGGGCCAGCGTCCCTGCTGCCTGGCATGGATGTTGCTTTGAACTCAGCACAACACTACCTCTGTGCCAGCTGGCATCTGGCCCTAGACAGCATCATTTCAGGGGGGAGGAGCTGAAATCAAGATTTTCTCCTGGTCAAGGAGCACACTCGACTGCCCGTGGACCCCCTCCCCAATGACTTCCCTGCACCCCCCTTCCCCCAGCTGCCCCCAGTACCTTATGGACCCAGCCAGGAGGGGGTTGAAGGCGTAGAGCCAGTCATGCATGTCCTTGTCACTGCTTGCCTGCAGCAGGATTCCCCGGTGCTCCGTACACACGGCAAACGTGTTTGGGGTCTGCTGGGGGAGAGCCGGGGCTGAGTCCCTCACCTGAGGCAGAGCGTGGAGTGGGGCTGGCTCCCGGCGCCCTACCTTGAGCATGGCCTGCTGGTCCTCGCTGTATTCCACCTGGGCCTTGGAGAGGTTGAGTATGGCCCTCTCAACCGCGTCCTTGTCCGAGTTGTAGATGTAGACGTATGGGCGCCGGACCACCACAAAGCGCTTCACCCACCCATTGGTGTGGGGTTCCAGGAAGTGCAAGTAGCCCTTTTTGGAGACGATGGGGCTGCAGAAGGGACCGAGGTCAAGGTAGGACATGGACCGTGAGGAGGTGGCAATGGTAGGGCACAAACCCCACAAGTGCCAAGGTGCTCCCCTCACTGGCTGCTCCAGCCGCTCCTACCTGACCCGGATCTCCTGGATGTCAGGCACGAGCAAGCGCTGGGGCTCCTTCTCCTCCTCAGGACGGCAGGCGGGGGACTTCTTCTGCTCTCCTTCTGCCGCAGGCTCCAGGTCAGGGCTCTCTGCCCTAGAGGAAACCTGGGGGGGTCTGGGGAGGGAGGAGAGGCCAGGGGTGTAGGAATAGTGATGGCTGGAGAACACCCATCAACCAGGACCATGTCCCAGTGGCACACCTGCCCTGCTCAGGGGACACTGAGGTGTCACCTGAACCTCCGGGCCACCTTCTTACCTGATCTCCATGGCGTTGTAACGTCCTTCCACCAGCGACGGGCAGGTTGAGGAGGGTGTGAGAGTAGTGACGCCGAGAACTGGCATGGAGGGGTCTCTCATCAGGGTCACAGACATTTCGGATAGCTGTGGAGGAGCGGAGGTGGGGACTTGAATTTCCACCTAAAGCCAGGACCAGGCACGTGCTCATACGGGGAGAGGACAGACCTCTGGCCGGTGGGGTCCTCTCCTGGCACAGACCTGAGAGCCACCAGCTATGGGAACACCAGGGGCGAGCAGAGGGAACGGAGGTACCCCGGCCACGCATCCCTCCCGGCCCCCGCCAGCCCAGCAGAGCCCAGGGCAGCAGCAATACCTTGCTCTCGCTGGCGCTGATGCAGACGTGGCTGTGGCTGTACTCTCTGTTGAAGGTGTGCGTGAGCAGGCGCAAGCACTGTGGAGAGAAGAGGATGGTGAGGCAGGAGGCACCTTCCTCCACCCTTCTCCTCCCACTCCTCTTGGGTTTTCTCCTGCTTTGGTCCCCTGCCACCCCGTGGAAACTCCTTCCTGCCTTCATCCCCGTGAGCTGGGGATGCTGCAGGATGGTACCTTCACGGCCAGCTCCTTCTGCCTCTCGCTGGGGGTCTCGGGAGGAGAGGTGCGGCCCTCGGGGGCCCCGTCGACAGAGAGCGGGGAGGAGACGCAGGAGGTGCTTCGGGATTCGGAGTCCTCGCTGGAGCAGGGGGACAGGGTCTCCAGGCCCAGGCGCTGAGTTGTCTCCAGCTTCTCACGCAGGAGCAGGTAGTGCCTTGTCTTCTCCACCTGGGCAGAAGCAGCCATGCTCAGGGGTGGCCCTTTCCCCCCACCAGCATTTTTTGGGGACCGCGCTTCCCATTAAATCCATCTGCACATTTGCTTGGGGTCTGCTGGGACCCAGCTAGCAGCGATGCGCAGGAGAGCACTGGTGGCACAGCCCCGCTCCTGCAACTGGGAGGGCTGAGACATCTGGGGTGAGGGGCTTGAGCTGCAAATTGCGCTGTCTTGGCCCGTTTTTCATCCAGATTCTTACTTCTTGCAGGAGGCTGAGTTTCTCTAACTCCCACTGATGGTCGAGGATGAGGCTGTCGCTGCGGGGCCGCCAGCCAGCCAGGTTCTCCTCGCCCCGCACATAGGCTACGGAGGTGTCCAGCACGCGCCGGCGCCGTCTCTGCATGCCTGTGGGGAACAAATACACAGCTGGGGGGGACAGACATACAGCCCCGACCGCCACACTGTGCCTCCCAGCCTCGTGCAGAACACCAGGGTAGAGGCATGGCACCCACCTGGGCTGCCGGCATCGGCCACGCGGCAGAGGCTGAGCTCATAGACTCCCGTCACGCGGTTGCTGCGAGCAAAGGAAGACGAGGTGTTACCAGCTCTGCTCCATCCCCATGCCCCGGTTACTTCACCCAGGTTGCTGGGATGCCCCAGGAAGGCTCCAGTCCCTGGGTGATGGTTGTCCTCCCCCCAAAAAGCAGGAACATCCCAGTACCTCTCAGAAGCCCGCAGGCTGCCGCTGCCAAAAAGGTTGCGGATGGAGCGGGAGGCAGGAAGCTTGGCATCCCGGGAGTAGAAAACCATGCAGAAGTCTTTGGTGATGACGGCGGGCTGAGTACAGTTCTCCATCTGCAGCAGGGCAGGGGGGAGAGGCATCAGGGGGGCTGTGGCTTGGCAGCCCAACACATCTCTCCCACTCCTGGTACTCAGCGGTTTCCCCTCCCGGGGTCCTGCAGGGCCCCCAAGCACCAGGCTGAATCCTGCACCCCATTAGCATCAGTGCCAGCTAAGGAGGGGTTCAAACTGGCTGCACCCTGACGGTGGGGGAAACAGCAGACTTTGTTGGCATTATAATGGCCCTAGTTAAGGTCCTTGCCTCGATATAGGCAGAAAGGGTGATGTAGATTTTCTCCCGGTACGGGGTGACGCGGTTGAGCAGCAGCGAGTTGTGCATGGAGCTATCCCACGCCGTCTCAAACTGGTAGAAAGTCCTGCCGAAAAAAAATAGCAGAGCCGTTAAAACAACCTCCCCAGGACTCCGGGCAACCGAGCAAGGAGATGCCATCGTCCCCCCCCACCGGCAGTGCTGCAGCAGGACGCACAGACATGCACGCACAGGGTGGGGATAGATGGGGACAGCCACTCCAGAGGACACAGGCTCAAGGCAAAGGGGGACAAGGCGTGGTGGGAGGGGGACGTGGTACCCTCAAACGGCTGGCGGAGCGGGGTTTTGGGGAAGAGGGACTGCGGGAAGAGCAGGGGGCTCAGCTGGGGTGCAGGCAAGGCAGGGCAGGGCTAGGAAGGCAAAGGAGAGCAAAGGAGGGTGCATGCCCCATCCCCGTGCTCAGAGTGGAGGGGTTGCCACCCGCCCAGTGCACCCAGGCCAGGTCCCCAACATCCAGACCCTGGGCACACAGCACCTCCCAGTTCCTTCCAGGAGCAGCTGTCACCTATTTGGGTGATGATGGCTAGAAGGGAGGATGCTCAGCACTTGGGGAGTTGCTGCCAGCCCAACCCCCAGGAGAGCAGCCCCTCGGCCAGCCAGGTCTCTGTCCCCAGGGCTGCCCTGTCCTCCAGCCCTGTCTGCCAGCCCTGAGCCCTGGTGAGACCTGGGGGGCCACAATTTGGTGGCTGGTCACTGTTGGGCTGTCTCCCCTCCCTGGTTCTTGCTCTGCCCTGATGGCCAGCCCCATCCATCCCTGTTCCCACCGGGCTGCCTCGCTCCCCTCACTGTGTTTTCTATGGCTCCTAGGCGGGGAGAAGGAGCGAGGGACACCCCAGCCCCACTCACCCTGTGATTACAGGGTCCCGTAAAGGACAGCACAGCCACCCAGAGCCACCCCACCTTCTTCAGGTCAAGCAATCCAAGGGAGGGGGAAGCAGGAGCCGGCTCTGGTTTGAGAGCATGGGGGATCCCCATTTCACCCCCTGCCCCGCTCCTGGGCTCCCTCCTGGGCCACCCTTGGGGTTGTGGGACACCCATTCCGCAAAGCCACCCAGAGCCGCTGCAGCCCTGGCTCCTGCCTGAGCATCCTCATGAAGCCATGGCTCAACAACCGTCTTGACGAGAACACTTTGGCACACCCCTGAAGCAGCATCCAGGCAGCTGAGGGGTAATTTTAACAAAAGCCAGGGCGGACAGAGGGAGCGGGAAGAGGCTGCGATTGCCCCCCATGTTGGAAGAAGAGGGAGAGCAACGCTTTCAGAAGGTGTATAAAACACATCAAAAAACCCCCCACGTGAGACAGAGCCAAGGTTAAGGATCGCTTTGCAGACACAGGTCGCTTGAAAAGAGTGCTCTGCAGGGAGGAGAAGAGAAGCCTCAGGGAAGGGGGGAAAAGAGCAAAAAGCGAAGGGAAATAGGCAAAGGAGAAAGAGAGAAAAGCAGGAGGGACCAGACCGAGCGGGTGTGCGTGAAATACCTAGTGTCATTTCCGAACGAAATGCTATAAGTGGAAGGTGACCCAAGGACAAACACACACACACATACACACGTACACACACAGAAAAACGAAAGGTCAGAAAGCATCGTCTGTACGGGGCTGGCGCGGGAGCAGGGCCATGAGCGAGCCCCTCTTGAGGGGAGTCACCCCGTGGCAGCACCGCTGGCCAAAGGAGCCCAAAAAGGAGCCCAAGGGAGCTCAACGAGGGCAGAGGTTTACCCACCTGGGTGAAAACCCTCTGCCTCCCACTTTCCTCACGGTCCAGCAGCTGGGAAGCGAACAAGTGCATCCTCCCCATCCCCTGAATTCTGCCCTTGCTGCCATCCTGGGGCAAGGACGTCCTGCCCAGCACAGCACCCCCGGGAAGGTGCCTGTCGGGGATGACCAGCTGTCCCACTGCCACCCACGTGCTGGGTGGTATTTCTTGGCCCATCCCCTGGTTCTCACATTGCTGTGCCGAGAGCTCACAGGCAATGCCAGCACAGGCCTGTGTGCTCCTGCAGCAGTGGACTGGATCCATGCTGGATCTATCCACCTGCACCCTGGGGAGGACAAGGTGCTGCTGAAGGGACAGCTCTGTCCTTCAGCATCTCCAAGCACGACCAGCTTCTAGGCACTGTAGGGAGGACAACCTCCTGGGCACAAAGCCATGGAGCCCAGCAGGATTTGGGAAACCCCATCCCCTGTCTCCCAGACGCATCCCCCTCTTCTTCCACCATGGGGCACAGTGGTGGGATGTCCCCTCCTTTGGGACCTCAGCAATGCTCCTGGCCAGTCTGGTGGCAGCACCTTGGGTCCGGCGGCTCTTGCCCGTGCTTCGCACACTAGGCTCACCCTACAGTCCCAGCTAAACTCATCCATATCCCCAAAACAACCACTCCCCCCGTTAGGCAGGGGTGTAACAGCATGTGCCACGCATGGGCACGCACACCCACCATCGCGCCTGCATACGGCCGTGCACCGCCCGTGTGTCGCACCTACATTCGTGGGACTAGTGTACAGCCGCTGAGCGTGCTGCTGCAGCACCCAGGGGTGCTGCCACTACCACCGGGTGCCCAGGTGAGAGCTGGAGGCACCCCAAAGCCCCGCCACAGTCCGCATCAGCCCTGTGGCTACTCCAAGCAGCACCGGGGGCTGAGGTGGGGCTGGGGCGGGAGGTGATGGGGGGCGGCACGCTCAGCGCCAGATGCCAGAGAGATGGGAGAGGAGCAAAGTCCAAAAAGCGAGAAGAAATCCCAGATCGGGTGATGGGGACGCAGGCGTGCAAAAGGGGGCAGCGGCAGCCAGCAAGAGCGCGGCCCAAACGAACAGCAAAAGGGGCTGAGTGAGCGAGAGGTGCCAGGGTGGGGAGGGAGGATGGATGGGGCGTGTGGAAGGATGAGGGGCTGGATATCCAAGTGCTGTCTCCGGCGGGAGTGAGCGCACCAAGGCAAGGTGGGGAGAAAGAAAGAAGGGAGAGAGGAAAGCGGGGGTGGAAAAAAAACCAATGGAAACAAATAATACCTAGGCATATCCGAATCAAGAAACTGCCTGCAAAAACACAAAACAATCACATGGTTAGTGTGGGCTTGGATGGGCGGCAACAGCGGGGGGAAGCGAGAGGGGTACCCTGGGCACTGCCCTGCCCTGTGCCTCCTCCCTGGACGCTTGATGCAGGGATGGACAGGTGCCAGGGAGGGAGCCGTGCTGCTTCCCGGTCTCCTTGGCTCCTCCTGAGCGGCTCCAGGGGACTGGGGAGGCTGTGGGAGGCGGAGCCAGGGCTGCTCTGGGTGATGAAGGCTGCATGGCATAAAGGCAGCGAAGCAGGGAGTGCAGGATGCCGGGGCAGAGGGTGAAGCGGGCGCTGGCTCTGCCTGCTGCCCTTCCCCCTGCCTGTCCTTGCTGGGGCCAAAGCACATCTGCATGCGGGATGTAAGCGGGGCGAGGGGGGGGGTGGTTGCAGCAAGCACCCCTTGGCATCCTTGCGGGAAGCCGGCCGTCCCCTCCTCCCCCTGCCCAGCGCTGGGCAGGGTCGACTGGATGGATATGGGATGAAGAGTGTGCACGCCAGCCCATGGCCCTGATTCAGGGCTGGCCAGCTTCAAAACCCAAGCCCCTCCTCTCCCCACTTCTCACCACACCCCGAGCATCCCCCCAGCACAAGCTGTGTCCCCTCACGGTGCAGGGCCTGGGGGAGGAAGGCAGGAGCAGGAGGCACGTCTCCTCCCTGCCAAGCTCCTCTAGAGATGCTGAAGTTCCTATCTGGCTGCGCCTGGGACCAAGATGGCCAGATCAGGGGCTCACATAAACCAGTGCAGCCCTGGGAGCCCATGGGTGCCCCAGCCACCCAGCTCTCAACAAAACCCAGCGCAGCTCTGCCAGGCCAAGCCCTCCTTGCCCGACCATACCTGCCTGCCCTTGCTCTGCTGTCACCATGGCCATGACAAAGTCTCCTGGTCCGACACTTGCGTGCATACCCGACCCCGCGATTTGGCTCTGCTGCCTGGGTACTGGTGCCTGTCACTCCACTGTGCCCAGGAGCTGCCCCAGGAGTGCTGCAGGGTGCCACCTCCCATCCAGACCCTCATCATACCCCCCAAAAACACCCTGCCTTGGGACAGGCCACCTTGGACCAGTGGTGATCCTGAAGAAAACAAGGGGAAAAGTGATCCCTGCATCCCACTGGGATGCTCCTATGCCAGCAACAGCCATGTGCACAGCCCAGGACCGGTCCCGCTGCTCCTGGTGCTGCCAGTGTCCATCCCTGTCTTGTCTTGGCTGCCCGCACACACACATTCTGGCCAGGGCCAGAGACCCCTGCCAGACCCCGAGCTTTGCCAGCAGCCCTGGGGCAGAGGAGAGCTCTGCCCTCCACACCCACTATTCCCCCCCACCACTGCAGGACCCAGAGATAAAAAAAGTCTGGCCCCACTGCTCCCACACCCCTGCCAAACCCACAGAGGGACACAACCCCCCGGGACAGGTGTGAAGGGGTAGGTATCTCCAAAGTCACCTGGCAGCAATGGAGGATGGCTTTCCTGCATCACCGCTGCACAGACCAGGACCAGCCACAGGCACCAAGTGGCCTTTCCAGTGAGTTTGCAGGGACATGGGACACACAGCCCTTTGTGGCAGGTCCCTTCCGCACGCAGGGTCAGTACATCTTCCCGGCACTGGCACGGACCGGCTCTCTGTGCCAGGTGGTCATAGACCCCCACCCACATTCCCTGTAGTGCCAAAGCCCGTTGCAGAGAGATCTCAGGGAGGAGGAGAAGGAAGGGGGCTGTCAGCCCTGAACCCTGAGACCCTCTGCAGCTCCAGAAAAGCAGCAACAGGTCAGCAGGACACAGCAGAGGAGCTGAGAGCCCAACCCCAGGGGAGAGAGAGGCTCCCCGCATCCCCCAACCAGCCCTCACCACAGCATGGGAAGAGCAAGAGAAGAAGCAACACGAACCGGTCGTCCTGGGAGGGATGGATGTACCCAGAGGAGAGGATGTTCAGGGACAGGATGTTGGGGTCGATGAGAGATTCATCTGCTTCTGGGGTGTTCCGGATCCGACCTGCAAGAGCAGCATGGGGACAATGCTCAGGTGACAGGCGGTGGCCCTGTGAAAGTCCCCATGAGGGGCAGTGCTCTGCCTGCATCCTTCAGCAGCATCCCCAACACAGGGAGCAGCTGCTTGGCACCCGGCCATTCAGCGCTGGATGTCCTGGTCCAGCTCCTGGAAGTGGTGGCCAGGACCAAAGCGTCCTGCCCACATAGTATCCTGGTGTCACCTGCTGGGCAGCTGCCACTTTGCTATTGCAGGGCAGGAGGGGAGACAAGGGTGTAAAGCCCCGAGGGAATGTGGGTGAGGAACAGCCTGAGAGGATGCTCAGGAGCTCAGCAGGCTGGGGGCTTGCTCACAGCCCACCCAACCTGGCTCGGCTTACCTACAACCAGCTCCCGCACTTCCTTCCAGCGGATGAGGCTGCCCGTTTCGTGCACCAAGGTGACAGTGATCCTCCTCTGGATGCCCTGAGACCCACAAGACCAGAGAGAAGGGGCAGTGGTTAACACAGCTCCTGGCAGGAGCCAGAGCTGGGACAGCATCTCGGGGAGGGAGTACCTGGTGAAGGAGGAAGGTCCCATGGCACGGCATGCCTCCGCGGTGGTCCACGACGGCAGGGATGTAGCTGGAAGAGAGGTAACGCAAAGCCCCATCAGCCTGCCCAGAGGTGCTGAGCGCTGGGCAGAATTACTGTGCTGCCTCCCTCTCCTTCCCACTCCCCTTTCCAGCAGCACTTACTCGCCGTTGGCCTCCAGCTCGCAGATCTCAAAGAAGACCATCAGGTCGTACTTGCACTGGCACGGGCCGGCGCTGGGTCGAGTCATGGTGCTCAGCTTTGTCGCAGGCACTGTGGCAGGTTGGAAAGCCAGCTTAAATGGTGCGCTTGCCACCGATGTGTGGAGTGAGGCACGTGGTGGCAGGCAGGGTAAGGGCAGAGCGGTCAGGGACCGCGGGGAGACACACAGAGGTGGCACGCAGGGGGACAGCCCCATCCCGGGAACCTCACTGACTGGCGTGGCAGGGAGAGGGTCAGGATGTGGCCAGTCTGACCCATCCCTGAGACGCACGCCCTGAGCCCACCGCCCCTGCACGGATACACCCCAAATCACACAGCGCTGCTCCAGGGACTGCTCGAGGACAGCCGCTCAGGACAGCTGGAGGGAGGGTCCCCCAGTGCTGGCACAGGGACCCCACAACAAACAACAGTGCTGAGGTGAACCCCAAAAACTTGGGCATCAGTGGCCAGAGCACAGCAGGCCCCCCCAGCTTCCTCCTCACCGCTGCACAGGAGGCAAGAAGGGATTTTGCGTTGGGTTGGTGCTGCAGGAATGGGTGCTGAGGGCTTTTGGGTGCTCTGGCCCACAGTACATTTTGTGGTCCCCCTGAGGAAAGGGACTCTGCACCCAGCACGGGGACCAGGGGTGGGCAAAGGAGCAGGAGGCCACATCCCCTACCTGGTTTGGAGAGCGGCATCACACGGGGGAAGTGGCGCCGGGATGGCCTCAGCGGGCTGCCGAGAGAACCAGATGGATTAAAGCACCCCTTGAAACCCAGCCAAACCCACCCACTTCCCCCCAGGCCACCCCCTCCCACCACCTGGCCCCCCTTTCTTGGGGTCCCCAGGATTGTGGCTGCACCAGGTGCCCCCGTGGCACCCAGGGGTGGCCCAGGGTACACCCACCTCAGGACGTCCTTGCAGAGGGGTGGGAAGGGGTGCTGCTGGTAGTGCCCAAAGACTTCAAATACAATCGGCTGGCTCTTGATGTATTCGATGAAGGACTTAGTCACCTCCACGGCGATCTGGAAGAGAAAGAGCCGTCAACAGAGTGGTTTAGCTGGGGAAGGGATGCAGCTGGCAACAGCAGCAGGGAAGTGAGAGGGTGCAAGCCTGCCTGGTCCCCTGCATCCCTCACCCATCCTCAGTGCTCTCCCCACTGCTGTAAAATCCCAGCCTTTTTGGGTGGAGGGCAGTGGCTTTTGGTCTTTCCCCCCACATCCATCTTGTCTAAGGTTGGCTTAGCCGGGCAGCCCTGATGGGCTGGGAAAGCCAGGAGGAAGCTGCTCCCCTGGGGTGAAGATCCAGCAGGTGGCCCCAAGGAAACCCCCACTGCAGGGGCAGGGGAGGGGTACGCACATTTTGGACATGGTAGAAGCCCAGTGGTGGTCCCCGTCCCGTGTTCTTCAAGGGCTCTGTCGAAAAGGCCTCGTCGTGACGATGGATAAAGCTGCAGAGGCCCGAGAAGGTGGCTCGGGGGCTACGGGATGGGGACGTGCTGGAGCAGGAAGGGGAGAGAGGGCAGGGACCAGGAGAAGAGCCCACTCCCCCAGGGCTGCCACCCACACCCGGGGCTGGCACAGGACCCACCCAAAGCCAATGGGAGCCTCTCACTGCCTTTCCCCAGTGACCAAATGTGGTCCTGGACCAGTGCATGGGCTCATCTGACAGCCCTTGGTTTTGCCTCCCCATCCACAAAGGGCTCAGAGGTGAGGGGAGACTGGGGGTCCCCAACTCCACTGCCAGTCCCAAGGTGATGGCCAAAACACGTGGGAGATGCAGGGCTGGGGGGACACTGGGAGCTCACTTGAACTGGCAGAAGATGTCTGCGTATTCTGCAGAGATGCTGGAGGCTTGCAGGACCGTCACACGGAAAGTGAAGATGCTGCCCAGCTTCAGGTGGTCCAGAGCTGTCTCCAGTGGCCCGTCCGGTGTGGGCTTCTCCGGGCTGTCCAGGAGAAGGTCCTCAGGGGTCACTGCAGAGAGGGGAGGGTCCTCAGCAAGATGGGGGGGTCACCCCCCTTGGTGTCTGCCAGCAACCCCACACTGGGGCAGCAGGCTTTAGACACTTGGGCAGGTGCAGGAGGCTGGGTGATGGGGTGGGGGTGGGGGGCTGCTCCCCAACAGGTTGTCAGCACCCCCTCACCTGCACAAGTGTTGTTGTTGACTTCATCAGCGGAGGGACCCACGTCGCTGACCTGTCCCTGGCCTTCGACGATGCGCAGCTCCTCCTGGGAGGTCCCCGAGCGAGACATCCCCACGGCCGGGCACGACTCGGACTGGAACTGTGCCAGGAGTGGGGGCTCAGGGACACTGCTGGTCCCCAAGATGGGTCCTGCTCATGCCACCGCCCTGAGCATAGGGGCACCTCCAGCTCTCCCCTCCCACCTCCCCGAGGCCCCTCTGGGATACAGGCAAGAGGAGGGGGTGCACCAGTGGGTGCTGGAGGGCTGGGGGCTGCTGGGTGGACCAGGAGGACGATCCTTTCAGCATGACGCCTGCATCGTTGGGAGCCTGGCGGTCCCCATGGGGGAGCATCGCCATGGTGGGCAGGGGCCCGCGGTCCTCGCAGCACCCCCCCAGAGCTGGCCACTGCTGCCGTACCTTCTCAAAGTGCTGGTCATCGAAGGAGATCTTGGCCGTCCCCGACTGCCGCACACCAGAGCCGTAGTCGGGAGCTTCCTCATCCGCTGGAGGAGGGATGGGGGTGAGCCGGTGTGGGGGACATGGGGGGTGGCTGCCGATTTTGGGGGGGTCCCCATCCTACCTGAGATGGCCTGGACGGCCACGCGCAGGAAGCCCTTCACCTCGCCCTTCTCGCTGACGATGGCCACGCGGTGGACCAGGGGCACGGGGTAGAGGAGGTTGCTCAGGTAGACGAAGGCCCTGCCAGAGAGTGGGGGGGGACACACACAACACGGGGGGGGAGCGGTTACTGCTCCCATCCACAGGTCCCCAGGCACAGGTGGCGCGGCCGGTGGCGGCCAGGATCCCAGGTCACCGCTCCGAGCGCGACCGCGACGCTGCAAAGCAAAACTAAAGAGAAGGCAGCCAGGGCCAGGCGTGAGGGGCAGGGAGCGGGCAGCGGGCGGGCAGCGTGCCGCAGGCAGGCGGGCGGGCGGCGCACCGCGCGTGGGCGGCACCAGGAAGCAGACGGGGTTGGCGTTACCTCTGCGGCTGTCACCTCCGTGGCGGGCAGGGAGGGGAGGGGGCTTGCTCTGGTGCCACCGTGAAGCTGGGAGGGAAGAAGACCTCTGCGGCGGAGAGCTGGAGGAGCGGGGCAGGAGGTGCCGCGACACAACACGGGGGTGGCCGAGGAGACGCCGTGGGAGGGACGGGGGCAAGGCGAGGGAACAGGGAGGGTGACAAGGGAGGTGGAGAGCAGTGGGAGCGAAGGAGGTGAGAGGAGGAGGTCAGAAGCCTCCGGAGATGAACCTGCTGGGGGACGTCCTGGCCTCGCTTCTGCCTGTGGTGTCACAGGACCACTGGTGGCTGTGGGCGGCCTCGGCCCGGCTGGGAGGAAGGCTGCAGTGTGGCTGGTGGCATCAGCGGCGTACGTCCCCCCGCCCCATCCTTTCGCACGCATGGCTTTGGGGTCCTGGGCTGCCCGTCAGCGTGTCACAGGGATGGCATGGCCGCCTTCTTGCTGCTGGCAAGGAAGGGGCTGCCCATGGCTCCCCACCATCCTCCAAGGCCTCCAGGCTGCCAGTGCTACCACGGCAAGGTCCCGCGCCGGGGTTCAATGTGATGGCCACACCGTGTCTCTGCTGGCACCTCCTGCCAGGCCACAGTTCCCCGTTTCTCAAGCGTTTTGCCTCCTCTTGCTGCCTTCCTCAGCCTCACTGGTTGAGTCCTCCTGGTGCTCTGGCAACGACAGCACGCCAGGCCCTCAGTGGTGGCAAGTCACCTCCGCAGCCCTTGGCACCAAGCTCCCTGCTTGAGCAAGAGCAGGTGCAGGGTGCCCGGCCCCTGTCCCTGCGGCGCCCGCCGCTATCTTGACACACGGCGTCTTCGGGTGTCGCAGGCCACCACGGTGCTGCAGCTGGCCAGGACGCTTCTGCTTCAGGAGGCACTTCTTGCATCTCCAGGCTGCTGGTGACCTCCCAGCCTCGCAGGGGTCTTTGCAGACATCCAACGGCACCTGAAAGTGCCTCTTGCAGGAGGCCCCAGCCCCACACTTGCATCCCAAGCCCCAAAGTCTGGAGGTTCCTCCTGCGCTGGTGACTCCCATTGACCTCCAACCACTTCTTGAGGCTTTTTCCACCCAAAGCATCTCCGAGGACTCAAGGTGCAAAGGTGATGCCCCATCACTGTCTCCTGCTGGGCCCAGTTCACCCCATCTCTTCTTGGAGGCCACCAGGGACAAGTGGCTCGACCATGTCAGGGCTTCCCAGCATGGACCGCGTGCCGGGGACAGAGCCCAGTGACCACAGCGAGGTCTGGAGTGCACGGGGACTTGGGGGTGCCCGCCCGCCCGAAATCACAGGGCAGCTGGTGTTGAAGCCAAGGGGATGGAGAGGGGAGGAAAAGAAGGAGGGGAAGGTGGGGAGGAGGGGGACAAGAGTGTCACTAGAGGAAGGAGGGCAGGGACACTAACCACAAGATTGGTGAGGTGCAAAGATGGCATGCTCAGACCAAAGAAAAGCCTTTCCAAAGGAAGACAAAAGTGAAATAACCCCAATTTTCGCTAAAGCTTTGGAGAGACAGAGCCAGCAGCTAAAAAAAAAACCAAAAACAAAACAAAAAAATAAAGAAAGAAAAGAAAAAAAATCAAAGACAAGGATCCAATCATAAACCAATCCAAGCACACTTCACAAGAAATGTGGCCGGCGGAGCTGCTGCGTGGGGAGCCAAACCCAGGGCAGACTCAAAAGAAGTCAGAAGGCACCGAGCTCCGGGGAACGTGCCCCCGGCACGGAGCGGGGCCACTGCCGCAGGGCCTTGTTTGGTTTATTTGAGGTGCCCCCCGGAGAGTTTTGGAAGTTTTTGATGTTTGTTTGTTTGTTTTTTTAAATAAGGAAAAAAGTTAAAAAGAAAAAAAAAGGGGGGGGAAGAACCCAGCTCTTTCGGTCTGAGGCTGCAGGACTCTTACCCCACCTCTGCCCTCTCTGCCTGCGCTGGTCCCCCTCCTCCCCACCCTGCTGCCTGCACCCTGCCTGCGTGCCGTAAGCCTGACTTTAGCATCCTGAGGCAGAGCAGCTCAGCTCCACCCTGCTGGGGAAGAGGTTCACCGTCATGAGCCCCTCTGGCTACTGCCTGGGACAGAAGCTCTGGGGCCAGCTTAGAGACCAAATGCCTTTGGAGCTGGCAGCATCACATCCCATTTGGGGGTGCGGGCAGATAACAACTGGCTTTGGCTGGTGGGTTTCTCCAGGCCAAGACTGATGGAGTCCAGGGCGGGGTATGAAAAATCAAAACTCTTGGCTTTGGCTGGAGCCAAGGAGGAGTTGGAGCTTGCACCTGGGTCCCTGTGACATCCCTGAACATCTCCTGTGCCAAACTGGCAGGGATGGCCCCATGCCTGGCACCAGGCACAGGGTGGCAAGAGAAAATGCCACGTTCACAGAGCCCTGCTCTCTCTTCTGGGCCTGGCTCTCCCCTCGCTCCCCTTGGCTTCATGCACCCTGGAGACATCCAAACCTCCGCATGTGGAGAGGCTCACCGCTGACTGACACAGCCAGGATGGCCAAGCCAGTGCCAGAGGCATGTGGGGCTTTGATGTGCCAGCATGTCCCCAGCCAGTGGCACTGTGGGGTCACCCTGAACCACATGGGAGGTGGCCCTCCCTGGGACAGAAACGCCCAGGACCAAAGCTCCCTCTCTTGGGGGCCACCCCGGCCGCTCCAGTGGAGCTGGTGCCATCTACCTTTCCCTGCTGTCCCCTGCCACTGCTGTCCTCCTCACAGCTCTACCTCAGTGGGCACCTTGCCGCCCCATCGGGCGCCCCATGCTCGGTGACAATCCCAGCTGGCCAGCCACCCCCTGCCCTCAGGGATGCCCCAGAGGTGGGAGTCATGTCCGAAAGCAGTTCCCTCATGTGAAAGAGCTAGTTCCTTCCCGGCATGCTCTCCTAAAACCTCACCAACCTTCCTACTAAACTGAACAGGGGGGAGCGGTCGTAAAATGGATCCCGGCCATCACACAGCGGGCACTCCGGAAAGATGTCTTCCTCCAGGTCCTCCGCCTCCTCCTCCTCCTCCTCCTCCTGCCCCAGGTGCTGCTCGTCAGCAGGCTCGGTGATGTCGGAGTCGGGGTTCGAGAAGGTAGGGGAGGGGGTGAGATCAGCCATGCGCTCGCTCATGCATGTGTTGAAAAGAGGAGAGCTGTTGCAGCCAGAGATATCTGAACTAAGGTTAGTACAACAAGATAGAAGACACGTTAACACCAGCTGTTCCAAACAGAGAGCAAGAATAGGAATTTTGCTTTTTTTTGGGGGGGGCATGGGGTTTTTTTTCTCAGTTGGGCTTTAGGGTGTTTTTTTTTTTTCCTGCTTAAACCAAGAGACTTCGGGGAAATAGAGACCTGCCCATCCAGTGCATCTCT
Source organism: Syrrhaptes paradoxus (assembly GCA_013400615.1). Lineage (NCBI taxonomy): Eukaryota > Metazoa > Chordata > Aves > Pterocliformes > Pteroclidae > Syrrhaptes > Syrrhaptes paradoxus. The sequence goes on along the minus strand of VZTO01006040.1, from coordinate 47,222 downwards.
GAAGGAAGCCACCAACAGCCCTTGGATACAAAGGGCAGAGAAAAGAGCGACCCAAGGAACCGGTGCAAACAGTTGGGGATTTCCCTCACTGAATTTGCGGGCAACACGAGGATGGAGCAGGTGGCACAAGGTTCACCACCACCCCACCTCACAACTTTCCAACCGGCGTGCAGGAAAGCACACAGAGACACGCGGCACATACCATACAGATGGATGCTCGGACACCAACGCGTGCACATGGACGCGTGCCCACCGGGGCAGATGTCGCGACGGCACGGGGCTCTCGGCCTGTTGGACAGCCATACCCCCCCCTGCTTCCCATCAGTGGCAAGCCAAGAGCTCGTGCCTCATGGTGCTGCGCTATGGCAGGCGGTGGGACCGTTGCCAGCGGGTCCCCTGGGGTCCCGGCAGCCGATGCAGAGGAGAGCCATCACAGGCAAGATGGGTCCTGACCAGCACCGGGGGGGCAACGTATCCTCCTGCGGCGCAGCCCCGGGGAGATGAACACCCCGTGCACGGCAGAGTTGGCGGCGGTTCCTCCCGCAGGGCTGCCTGCAGGGTCCCAGCCACGCTTAGAAGGAGCCAAAGCGCTCACCTGCCAACCAGCCTGAACCAGGGGAAACGGTCGTAGAAAGGATCTCCGCCGGTCACCACATTGTCGCAGTCCTCAATGACGCTAGAAGGCACTTCTGCTGCGCGGTCATACATTTCACGCATCAGGTCAAGGCGTTGCCTGCAGGCAAGAGGGGGACATGGTGGGCAGCGGTGAGAAACCAGGCGGAGGCTGGCTGATCCCTCCCTGGTGCAGGCATCCTTTGTCACCTCAGCTTCTCCAGGGTCCAGTAATGCGTCGCCCCGTTCTTCTGGTCCTGCACCTCTACGGCCACGATGGTCCGGGGGAACGGCCGCTTCTCCCGCTCCTTGGCAGCGTCAGGAGGCAGCAGGTCGGGAGGGAGAGGTGAGTACAGCGTGTCTGTAAGGAGCACAAACTGGAACTGGACCTGGAGAGGGGCAGAGGGGGACAGTGAGGAGGACAGCGGGCTCCACACCGTGCCTTCGACAACCCCCTCCTTGGCTCCAGAGAGGAGCTCCGGGCACCCACCTTCTTCTTCAGCTCCACGCTGATGGCGTTGGCTTCCTTGAGGAAGATGGCATTGCCCCAGAGCAGGTCACGGAGGGAGGTGAACTGGTACCACTTCCACTTCCTAAAGGCCCAGAGGGCCAGCTCAAACTCCCGCTCCGTCCACTGCACTGTGGGGACACAGAGGGACAGTCACCCCACTGCTGGGAGGGAGGCCATTGGTACAGAGGTGCCCAGGGGACCAGCGGTCCACTCTTGCTCCCATAGAGACCATCAAAACCCAGCCCTCACCTTCATCCTCAGGTTCTTCCTCCTCCTCATTTGCCTCAGGGTAATACCTAGAATCCATCTGCTTCTGCAGAGCCTCCAATTTGCTCTCATAGTCCTGGGAGAAGCAGGGAAAGGAATGATGGAACCCGCAAGGTGTGACCTTCCTCCATGCTATCACATAGCGCCTCACCCCACCCCATGGGAACCCGGCCTCATCTCGGCTCCGTGTTTATGGAGACAACCCCAGGAACAACAGCTTTGTCCTTGTTTTTAGGACACACAGAGCTACCCTGTGCAAACATCTGCCAGGACTGTTATTCCTGGACAGCCTGAGAAGGAGCCGGGTCCTGGACACCCACCAGCCTCTGCTGCTCCAGAAGGTAATTCGCCTCCTCCCGCTCCCTCCGGTACTGGTCCTCCAGTTCCTGGAGCCTGGGAGGAATGGGAAAGGAGAAGATGACCAACCTGAAGGTAGATCCCCAATTCTCCATCGCCCCAGCCCCTGTGCCCTCACCGCTGCTCCATCTCCTGTTTCATGTCAATGCCCTGCTTCTCCAGCAGCTCTCTTTGGGCAAAAGCCCAGTCCACGGGTTCGGCGGGGGTCTCGGCGCATGGGGTCCGCTCCCGCTCCTGCCGAGCCTGCTCGGGGTGGTTGAAGCGGAAGACGTGGCTCTTCCCCATGATGATGCGGTTTCCTACAGAGATGCAGGTGGGGCAGGGAGGCAAAGGTTGTGGGTTTAATGTGGGACAACCCGCAGGGCTCCCATAGGATGGAGGGCTGGCGTACCAGCTCTGGGGACCCACCTGAGCGCAGGATGCTGGGCTCTGTCACCTTTTTGCCGTTCACGTAGGTGTCGGCGCCTTCGCACGGCTCCAGGGTCACTATTACTGCAGAGACGAGGGGGGGGGAGAGAGAGAGCGAAGGTAAGGTGGAAGCAGAGGGGATAAATCCTGCATCTCACACTCCCTGCAGCCTCAGAACCTCAGGCGTGGATGGGGGGGACACCAGGGTACCCACCAGCAGCACCCCCACCCTGGGCAAGCAGTCGGGCTCAGGCAACCTCGTGTTAATCAGAGCAGTTCCCAAGGACTAAAAGCAGATGGAGACTGGATGTGGGAGCAGATCAGAGCCTCCAGCACGCATCTCCAGCCTCCCCAGGCTTGCCTCTCGAAGCCCGTTCCTCTCCAGGTTCCTGCTGCTTTGCAGGATGGGGTCTGCTCCGCATCTCAGGCGTGGGGAATCAGCTATGGTCAGCTTTTCCCTCCTGCCCTGGTCTCCCCGGCTTGCCCCACCATGGCAGCTTTCACACACCTTGCGCGCGAGCTTTCCTCCCAGTTGGGTGAGCACTGTGGCTCACTCCAGAAGCACGGAGAAGCTGCAGCCACGTGGGAAAACCCCACAAGTCTGAGGAGGGCAGCACCCCTGGCTGGGGACAGGTGCTGGGGACACGCAGAGGGACTGGGGTTCCCAGGGAGGTGGAGCCCCTCCAGACAAGGAAATACCTTCGCCGCCGGTTTTGGTGTCACTGCGGAAAAGGCAATGCTCTTCCTTAATGAAGTGTCCGCTCAGAACGATGTCCTGCCTCTTCTCTGCGTCTTCCCGGCCGACCCTGCAAGGGGAATCCCAGCTTGACCCAGCTCAGTTCTTCCTCAAAGCAGCCCCTCCCTGGGCTTCCCCCGCAAAAAAAACACCCTTGGGGCTGGGAGGAACAGGCAAATTTGGCAAATTGCCGGGCAAATACATTTTTTTCCCACGCAGCTATGGCACTTTGGAGCTATCCCAGGAATGGTGCCCAGCCCAGGGACAGCTGCCACCCCAGCTTCCCACCCAGGCAAGTCAGCCACCGAGACACAGGCTCAGCCCCCACCACTCCGCAGGACCCTCACCTTGTTATCCCGTCCTTGATGTAGTAGAGAAGACACTCGGACATGAGTGGGTCCTCATTCAGGTTGACCAAGTGCGGGGTCTGGGAGAGATGAAGAAGGAGTCACCCTGGTCTCCCTCATCTACCCAGATGCTCCCAAGGGAGGTGGGAATTCAGTGGCACCTCGGGCTGGCCCCTGCCCATGGACGGGCTCTCCTTCCCACCATAGCTCCAGGACAACACGCCCAGGCAGGAGAACTAAGCAGTTGGTGTGAGGATGACCAGCCTCCATGCACCTCCTTGCTTTCCTCCTCAAAGGGCTGAGCCCTGGGCACCCTTTCCCCGGCTGCCTTCGAAAATTCATGTTGAAAAGGCCCAAGACAGAGCTGAACGCTTCCCATGGGGAGTCTCTGACATGGTTTAGCATCTCCCGGGGCAGGACCCTGCTTGCCAGCACAGCCTGTCCACGGGCCCTTGCCTCACTGTAGCCCCAGCTCTGCTGCGGCCGGTGTAGCTGAGGCAGAGACACATCCCACGCAATGGCTGGTTTAGGATGAGAGGAACTAAAAGTGCCCATAAGTGCCTGTTTTCCTCCGCTGATGGTACAAGGACAGACGAAACACCCAAAAGAGTAGGTCCCAGAGCAGAGGTTCAACCAAAAGTAGTGGAGACACGAAGCTGTACCTCCAGGCTGAATTTCACTCCCTGGTCTCTGTCCTAACAGCTCCCTCCCATCACTTTCTTTCCTTGAGTCACAAACCACTTTGTTCTTGATGAGAGGGAAGTTTCTCCCCCAGCCCCAGCCTTCTCCAACGAGCTTATCTCACCCCAACGCCAGCTGCTGGGAGTGCACCTCCCGGCAACAGGCAAAGTCCCAGGAATATCAGTAGGTGAAGTTCTGTGTTTCCCAGAAAAAAAAAAAAAGAGACTGTAAGAAATGTTTTGTCAGCTTGCTGACACTCAGCATGCAGAGGTTTCAGAGAAACTCATAGGTTCGTAGGAGAAACTCACTCTATATAGTGCAGGAGAGCTGGAGCTCGAGGGAAATGCAGGCTCTTCTCCAAGGTGGCTGGCAGGAATAGATTGGCCATAACATGTAACCTCAGGCCCCTCTAGGCAGACACGTAGCCCTGGGATCTGAGACTCCTTCAGCTTGCAGTTTTTCTCTGGATTTGCAAGGCTGGTTAGGAGAAGGCAGATGCTCTACCTTCCACTGAGCTCCTTGGGGATGTAACCACCCCAGCGACGGCATGCAGCAGGACAACAAAGTCCTGCCCTGCTTTGCCCTTAACGAAATGGGCTTTTGCGCGCTATTGACATGAACTTTCCTCACCAGGCACTGGAGAAGTCAGAGGAGTTTCCACTCGCCAGATAGCTGAAGAGCAAGGAGGCACCAAGACCATCACAGCAATGCCCCACCTCCAAAACCAACCTGCTTTGGGGAGTAAACCCCCACGCTTCCTACACAAAGATCTGGGCTCCTAACCAGCAGCGGCTGAGACAAGAATGAGAAACAAAGATGACGGTGTAGACATTTGTCCAAAGAGTCACATCAAGGAATACAAGAAGATCCCGAAGCCTTTGTCACCAAGTGTCACCACCTCAGCTCGGGGACACATGCATCTACTAAGACATTAGGCCAAGCCAAGCGGCATCAGCTGCCAGGGCGGTTCTTGGAGCATCCCTCGGTGTGGTGGGAGAGCCAAGCAAGTACACTCTGGTCCTATGGGCACGTGACTGCATCTCGGCAGCCCATCCTGCTCTGTGGCCTTCGCGGGGTTGGAGCTGTAAACTGGACGCGATGGTTACCCAGACGAGCGAGGGGTAGCAATGAGCTGGGTTGGTTGGCACACAGACTCTTTGGGGCATGGCCAGTATTTGCTTAGAAAATACTTTCCAGGATGCTACGAGCAACAAAGGGTACAGGATATTTCCACACCCACATTTTGCAGTGAGGACTTGCCAGTTTCGGGGGAAGCAATTTCATATACCCCAAAGTATGAATTTTTTAGAAGCTGACATTGAAGTCCAACACAGCGATCATCAGTGAAACCCCACCTAAATGGGGACAGCGTCCAGGCAACGGGGACTGGACATTTGTTTCTACCGATGCTCATACCCAGCAGGGTCAACACTGCGATCCTCCCCGTAGGTTTCAGGGCCAAGAAAAGGCAATGAAATATTTGGGGCCGGCCAGCAGCAACAGGGCAGGTTTGAGGGGAGCTGCAGGGATACAAATCAGCCCTTGTTTGCTAGGAAGAGTAACAAGATATTCCTACCTTTTTAGGAGAGAAAACACCCAAGGTGCCTCCATCCTCCCTCATGGCTACCCCCATTTCGGCCAGCAATGCCTCCCTGAAGGAGCAAGGGAAAGAAGAGTCTGTCAGAGCCCCTCGAGGCCACTAGACAAGCCTGTGATTGGACCCAAGCCCACAGGTTTTCCCCATGGATTCCAGCTGTAGAGCTTGCTTCAGATCTTTCTGTGCCTCAGGAGGGTTTCTCAGAGCAGACCACGTCTAATGTGGTGAGCACTGGGCTGCCCGGGGGTAGCCAGGGTAAGGCTGGGCAGTCAAACAGCCTGGCTGCCCTCAGGAGCTGAACTGCTGCAGGCAAAGTGCAGAGGAGTGGAGACGCCTGGGGAATCCCACTCAGTCCCATCCCGTCCCACCCCATCCCGTCCCGTCCTGTCCTGTTCCAGCCTGTCCTGTCCCGTCCCGTCCCATCCCTCCCCATCCCCATCCCATCCCATCCCACCCACCTCTCCATCCGGATTGCTTCTGTCCTCCGCAGCTTCTCCTCCCAGGTCTCATTCAGCTCTGCGATGATCTTCTCTGTTTCCTGGCGTGAGTGGGGTTAGCAGGGGGTTAGTGTGTCCTACAGGCAGCAGACCCGCTCGCTCCCTCTGCCGGGCTCTGCCTGGCTGCAGGACACTGCTCCCAGTTTCAGGCTGGTTTAAACAACCCGCAGCAGCATTTCAGCCATGTCTTTCCACCATCCCCATCTTCAAAGAGCAAGGTACAAAGACCAGCCTCTCCATCCCCTTGCTGCCAGCCCACTCCTGGGCCACACTGAGCTGGGAGCACCCATTCCGAGCTGGGAGTGCCCGTACCAAGCCAGGAGCACCCATCCTGAGCCAGGAGTGCCTGTCCCAAGCCAGGAGCTCCTATCTCAACCTGTGAGTGCCCATCCAGAGCTGGGAGCACACATTTCAACCTGGGAGCGCCCATCCTGAGCTTGGCGCACACATCCCCAGCTGGGAGCACCCATCCCGAGCCGGGAGCACTCATCCCGAGCCAGGAGCACCCATCCCAACCTGCGAGCGCCCATCCCGAGCCGACAGTGTCCATGGACTGTCGACAGAGCCTGAAGCACATGTCCTGAGCCGGGAGCACACATCCCGAGCAGGCAGCACCCATCCCAAGCCAGTAGCTCCCATCCCAAGCCAGCAGCGCTTGTCCTGAGCCAGCAACGCTTGTCCCACAGGGCAAAGACAGCGGTCACTTCGCAGGGAGGACCGCAGCACCATGTGGACCCTACCATGCCAAACCCTCTCCCATTCAGCAGTCCAGAGCACTGGGCAGCTCTGGGTCCACCAACTCTGCAAGAGATCACCCGAGCATCGCTTCCCATGAGCATCACCCATAACAGGTGTCCAGAAAATACCAAGTCCCCTCCGCAAGAGGGGTGAGCTGAGCCTTCCATCCTGCCGGGTGCTGGCCTCTTACCTTGAGCCTTTCGATGGCCTCTTCACTGCCTGGAGCAAACATGATGCGCTCATGGAGGCTGGCAACGGAGGCAGCGCGGCTGGACAAGGCCGAGAGAGAGGAAGAGGGGCTGATCCCAGCGATGGCGTTGGTCACTGTGGAGAGATTGTCATGGCGGTGACTCAGCTCTGTCCCTCTAGCATCATTATTGTTCTCAAAGTCGGACACATCTACGGGGTGGGGAAGAAGGGATGGGCCAGGGAAAGACACATGGAGAGGAAGAGAGAGAGAAAGATAGAGACAAGAAAAGCTGTTGGGAAAAAAAAAAAAAAAAGAGTGGCCAGAAGAAAGCTAGGAATTACAAGGAGAAGGCACAGGCAACAGCACAGCAGCGCAGGCAGCAGCAGGGCAAGGGCACGCGTATCTCTCCCCCAGCCCGGGCAGCCCCTGGGAGCACAGGGCTGCTTTGGGAAGCAGCTGCGGGAATAGCCCTGGAGCCTTCCCGGCGTCACAGAGATGTTTTTTTGCAACATCAGATCCTGCAACCATCAGGTCTTGAGGTCAACCGTCCTCCCCAAGAGCTGCTCCTGTCATCCTCCCCGACCAACACAACCCGGGGGTTTTCCCTGCCTGCTGCCCTGGGTGAGCTGGGTCTAAGGGTGGAGGGAAGGGGAGGAGAGGCGGTGGCCCTACAAAGGGGTTGGGGGGGATGGAGTAGGAGGAGTTTTGGGATCACCTTGCTGGCAGAGCCCAAGCCCCATGGACAGCCCAAGAGCGAGCGAAGTGAGGGCAGGGAGGCAACATGCCCATTACAGGCAGCGGCGTGTGCCAGCCGGCACCCTGAGCATCAGCTGCCACCAGACCCTGTGGCAAAGGGACCCAGCGATGCTCCTCCAGCCCCAAGAAGTCACGGGGGCTCGGCGTGCTGCAGGTGCAGTGTCAGGCACTGTTCTCCATCAGCCCGCATCCCAGGGAGCCGAGCCAGCCAGGGGACAGGCCAGGTCCCCATTTCCTCTGTGGGCGCTGCCTGGCCCTGTGGGGATGGGGCGACAGTGCTTATCCCTGGGGTCCAGTCCCGACAAACACCAGTGCAAGCAGAAGCAGCAGCAGCAGCAGCGAGAGGAAACATCGTGACAGCATGGAGGAAGGAGTCTCCGTGGGGATTGGGCCCTTGGCAATGCAGAGCGGGAGGACACTGGTCCCTCTGAATGCTATCAGGCACTAACTGTGACTCTACCACTGTCCCCTTTGGCAGGTCCCTGGCCTCTCCATCAGCCAAGGCTGGCTGCGGGACCCTTCCCCATGCTGCACGGGTGCCCTCAGGCGCATCCTGTGCCTCCCAAAAAGCCGTGAAAGCAACAGAGAGTACCAGTGATGGGGAATACACACATTTGGATCCTCCTGCAGCGGGATGGGCTAAGAGAGAGAGAGATGGCAAGGAGCGGGCATAAGACAGAGAGAACAGAACAAGACCGGGTTCATCTCAGTAGGTTTTCTGACAGCACATGGAAGAGACGCTGCAGGTGGGCGCAGCCCCGGGAATATCTTCCTGGCACCTCTGCTGAGCGCAGGATGCTCAAGAGGGGAGGTGGAAGGGGAGAAGGGGAAGTCTACTGGTGTAAAGCAGCTCCTCCTGCTTACAGGAGCAGGCTGGAGGTGTTGTGAACATATGCATACGGCCTCGCTGGAGGCATCCTGGCCACACTTTGGCAGTGGGAGCCTGCCGTGCAAGGCAGGGAGAAGGATGAAGGGCAGCTGTGGGGACTGGAGCTGCTGCCAAGAGCACCGGGGGTACCTACTGTCAATGATGTCCCCCAGCCCCTGGGCATAGAGAAGGTCGCGCAGGCGTGCCACCTCGTCCTTCAGCTCCCGGATGAGTTTGTTGTTGGGGTCCTCGTTGATGACAGCATTGCAGCGGATCTGCTTGGCACGGTCGGCGTATCTAGGGAAGGGCAGAGCCCTGAGCAATGGCGGGGAAAGCAAACCCTCCCAGCTGCTGGGCAAGCGGGGGTGTCACCAAGCCCCTCTTGCAAGTGATCCTTTGGAGGGTCCCAATGCCAGGACAATCCTTTGGGCTCTTGTCTGAGTTTGCAGGGTGCCCCCACAGCATCCCCCCCAGCCAGGGATGCCACGGAGGTGAGGAGAGCATGTGGCAGCACCTGGGTTTCAGAGGACCCCCCCCTGCCCTTACCCACTGCTGGGGGGAAAAGGGTATTTCTTCCTACCTGAGGGTGCTGAGGGTCTCATCGTAGTTGATGTCGGCAGGACTGAGAGCGGCCACCATGGCTGTCCTGGAGTTGCCCCCTGCCCAGAGAGATCCACCCACATCAGGGCAATACCAGTCCCCAGCACCAGCCATCACCCTCCGCTCAGCAGCCGTGCCCGTCACTGAGCCTGTACCTCCCACCCGCCTCCTCACCCAGGTTCTCCCGCAGCAGCCAGGTCAGCACCGAGTCCCGGTAAGGGATGAAATCTGTCTTCTTCTTCTTTTTGTTCTGCAGGATGGAGAGCAGAGAGAAGGGCTGTCAGGCTGCCTTGCTCTCTTCAAAGGGAAGGTGACAGCCGGTCCCTAGCCATGGGGACTCAAAGGAAGATGGCTCTGCCCGGCCACCTCAGGCAGCTCTGCTCAGCTTCACAGGTCCTGCCTGTGATATGCCCTGCCCGGGATGGATTTTTAACACCAGGTACCAAGAGCCACAGGGTGAGGAGGGTAATGAGGTTGCTGAGGGCTCTGCCAGCCCCCAGGAGAAGCGTGGTGTGGGGTCCAGGCACAGCCTCATCCCCAAACCACCCTGCGATCTGCTCTGAACCACCCGAACTAAAAACCAACCCCCTTTCACCAGCCCAGCCAGGGCACCTACCTTGTTTGGCCCCGAATCCTGCAAAAAGAAAGTGAAGAGACTGTTTAAGTGAGCTGCTCCCCTCCTCATTCCCATCACAGCTTCCCAGCCCCCAAGCAGAAGGTGGTGCATGCAGGTCCCCAGGGAGACAGCAGCCTCACCAGCCCAGCTCATCCCAAGCCCAGGGACAGCTTGGGATGTTCTGCCTGTCCCTCGGAGCTGGGATGCTCCATCTCTGGGAGCTGAGCCCACCCCTGCTTAGGTGAGCCCATTCCCCCACGGTGCCGCCACTTGTCTGTGCTCTGGCTACGTACCATTTCAGCCAGGGCAGAGATGACTTTCCCCAGTGTGGTCAAGGACTTGTTGATGTTTGCTCCTTCCTGGTGGAGAGACAAAAAGCCCAGATGGCTCAGGCCCCATTTCAGCGCACTGCTGAAGCCTGGTGCACCAGGAGGATGGGGAAGTCCCAGTACAGGGTGGGCAAAGACCAGCTGGTTCACTGGGTAACCAGCACCTCCCAGCTGGGACTAATGGACCCCAGTGGAACTGGCACTGGGCAGCTTTCAAACAAAACCCCATCAATGTTGGCAGCGTAGTGGGCAAGGAACCAGGCAAGGAAAGGAGATGTCCCAGCTGGGGACAAGGGGGCAGGACGCAGTGTCCCTGCCGGCAGAAGGGAACCTCGCACCAGTTCTCACCTTTAGTCTTGTGCCCTTCGCGCCGGTGGAGTCAGCTCGCTCGCTCCCTGCCAGGTCCACCAAGCTGATTTTGCTGACCTGCAGGCAGAGACGAGGCTGTCAGCCCCGGCAGGCACAGCAAAGCGGGTGCCGGCACGGAGCAAACACCTCCTTCAAGGTGACAGAAGGTGGAGGTGGGCTCTGCGGGGTCATCCTTGCCGGGATTTAGCCTGGAGCAGGGCTAACCTCTTTGCAGGCAGGGCTGGAGGGCACTGTGAGGGTGTGCTCCCCCCCTAACCTGACCTTTATCTCCTGCAACCCTGTTCAAGGGGTAACCACCAGTGGCGGTCATAATGGGTACGTCTGGTCGTGATCGTTGCATCTGGCTCTGGCTCTGAGTGGATTGGGGAGAGGCAGATAAACAGCACAGTAGCCAAAGGGCTGTCCTGCACATCTTCCTCAAGCAGCTGAAGGCTAGCTGAGCTCGCACTAACCAAAGCACAGCTAGTATGTAAAGTCAATCATCTCCCTCCATAAACAGTGAACAGCCCAGGGCCCGCTGAGCTCTGCTGCACGGCAGCGGCTGCACGCCAGGATCTCCCCTGGAGTGGAGACACCACCCGAGGTTACACCTCGAGGTGGAGAGATTCCTTCCTGCAATAGTGGTGAAGAAGCGGTGAAGTCAATAGAGCGAAGTGCGTCACTAACTCTGACTCCTTCCGCAGCAGGCACCAGCTGCCAAACACCCTGTCCGGGGGCCAGCCCCTCAAGGGGTCATGAGGATCCGGGGACTTTTCTCCAGCCTGTTTCAACCCTCCATCAGGCCGCACCATCTTATCCCAAGTGCTGTCGATATCACCCAAAGTCCCCATGTGTTCCCTCGAGTCCCCCAGGCTCTGCTCTCACCTTCTCAGTGGTGATGTCCGTCTCGGCGTCATGCCGCTTCTGGGTGAAGATGATGTTGAACACAGCGTGGGAGCGGCTGCTGGTCTCGTTCATGTTGGTGGCAGCCACTGTGCTGCAGGGAGAGGAGGACAGGGAAGTGTGACACTCTGCAGGGGACACTGGAGCTGGGGCCAGGGCTCATTTCAGGACAGGGCATGTGATGGAAAGGCAAGTCTGGACAACTGGAGAGGACTCTAGGAGGAGATGTGCGAAAATCCAGGCTTTCTGCACTTTCCGCACATGACAGACACGGAGCTGCTGGAGTGGGGCCAGAGGAGCCCCGGAGATGGTCAGAGGCTGGAGCAGCTCCCGTGCGAGGACAGGCTGAGAGAGTTGGGGGTGTGCAGCCTGGAGAAGAGAAGGCTCCGGGGAGACCTTCCAGCAGCTTCCAGTGCTGAAAGGGGGCTACAGGAGAGATGGGGGGGCTCTGGATCAGGGGAGTGGAGGGACAGGACGAGGGGGAACGGTTTTAAGCTGAAAGGGGAAATTTAGATGAGATCTGAGGAAGAAATGTTTTCCTTTGTGGGTGGTGAGGCACTGGCCCAGGTTGCCCAGAGAAGCTGTGGATGCCCCATCCCTGGAGGGGTTCAAGGCCAGGCTGGATGAGGCTTTGAGCAACCTGGGCTGGTGGGAGGTGTCCCTGCCCATGGCAAGGGGTGGGACTGGATGGTCTTTAAGGTCCCTTCCAACCCAAACTCTTCTGTGATCCTATGATTCTCCTGCTGGCTGCAGGGCATCTAGGGAGCAGGAAGGAGGTAAGGTGAAAATAAGTGGGGGGTACCTGATGCACAGAAAAGAGGGGACTGCCACCTCCAGAGCAGCCAGACCAGCAAAGCAAAGAAGTTAAGCAGAACCTTCTGGAGATGTCTGCAAGCTCTTCAAACCCTGGCCATCTCCTGCTCCCCCAACTCACCGGGCTTTGTTCCCGGAGTCCATGAGGTCCTGGATGTCATTGTAGGAGGTCACAGCCAGCTTGGAAAGGTCTTCAACATAGGGGCCCATCAGGGGATGCTCCCTCACCCGCAGGTTCCCCTTGTTCTTAGGGTTCAGGAGGTCCCTCACACGCTCACAGTATATCTCCATGTAGCTCACCTAGAGCAGAGGGCACAGGCAGGGCTAGTGGCTGGCAGGATGCAGACGCTCAGCACGTCAGCAGAATCAGGCCCTACCGTCCCCGCAAAGAGGGGTCTGCGCACCAGTGTGGCTTGCAGAGCTGGGTGGGAGGCTGGGGCCATGCTTGGCAGGGCATGGGGTGCCTACCTCCACGGAGTAGGACATGTTGTCATTCGTCGTGTCGTTGATGCGGGAGAAGAGATCTTCGCACAGCTGCAGAGACAACAACCAGGATGCTCAGCACCTCCCACCAGAAAGATGCTCCTGCCCAGGCTGCCCAGGCTGCCCAGGAATTTCTCCTTTCTCACCCCAAAAACCAGAGCCCCTGAATGCTGGGACAGCTCCTGGGGAGCTGGCAGAACTGCTACTGCTGAGATGCGGGGGTCAGCATCCCCAGAGGCCCCCCTCCACGCCCTGCTGGGCCAGCACCCAGCAGCTCTCGGCAAGCACAGCCGGTGGGGGCTCGGTGCTTGAACCACTGCTGCTCACAGACACCAGCTTTGTGTGGCCAGACGGTAACGCATCTGGTCTCAGAGGAGTCCGGCATCACCCTCCTTGTCCCCTCACTCTGGTGGCACTGTGCCGGCTCACTGCCATGGCAGAGCTGGGGTAAACCTCGGCGAGGCTTGGACCCACTCCCGCCCTGCTCCCATCTTCCCTCCCTGCTCTGCTTTTCCTTCGGGCATCCTGCTGGGACAAGGGGAAGCAGCAGCTTTTCACCGGGCAGTACCTGCGGGATGATGCCTTGCTGGTCCTTCTCCTGCTTTCCCATCATGGTGTAGGATTTTCCAGCACCCGTCTGCCCGTAAGCGAAGATGCAGACATTATAGCCTTCGAAGGCATGTTGCAACATCTCCTCGCCGATGTCCCGGTACACTTGTTTTTGAGATGCATAGTTGATGTCTGCGGGCTGCAGAGAGGAAGGGTGGGGACAAGGGTAAATTTGACAAGGAGGTCCTCCTGCCCCCCGCCCCAGCCCAGCGCTCCAGGCACTCCTCCCGCTGCTTACTGTGGTGTGGGACCAGTAGGAATAGTCAAAGCTGAAGCTTTTTGGTGTCTCTTTGGGCTGCTTCGGGTTCAGGATAGCTGGGGGCAAAGAGATGGAAACATGAGGCATGGTAATTTAAGCTGTAACTGTACTATTTGTACTATTTAATTTCTTGTATATAAGTAGGTGAAATTAAGGTTATTTGAATTTCTTGAATTGGCTGTATTTGTGGGTCAGTTAAGAGCTGTCGGCTGAAACAGCGGTGACTCAATTTTTTCTGTAAGCTGGCACTTGAAACGTCCAGATTTACTGCTGTTTAAATTGGCTTTTCTGCGTGTGACTACACACACGTATGCACACACACACAGGAAATT
>VZTO01006040.1:0-32982 GCA_013400615.1 Syrrhaptes paradoxus | reverse complement strand
GGGGTGGGACTGGATGGTCTTTAAGGTCCCTTCCAACCCAAACTCTTCTGTGATCCTATGATTCTCCTGCTGGCTGCAGGGCATCTAGGGAGCAGGAAGGAGGTAAGGTGAAAATAAGTGGGGGGTACCTGATGCACAGAAAAGAGGGGACTGCCACCTCCAGAGCAGCCAGACCAGCAAAGCAAAGAAGTTAAGCAGAACCTTCTGGAGATGTCTGCAAGCTCTTCAAACCCTGGCCATCTCCTGCTCCCCCAACTCACCGGGCTTTGTTCCCGGAGTCCATGAGGTCCTGGATGTCATTGTAGGAGGTCACAGCCAGCTTGGAAAGGTCTTCAACATAGGGGCCCATCAGGGGATGCTCCCTCACCCGCAGGTTCCCCTTGTTCTTAGGGTTCAGGAGGTCCCTCACACGCTCACAGTATATCTCCATGTAGCTCACCTAGAGCAGAGGGCACAGGCAGGGCTAGTGGCTGGCAGGATGCAGACGCTCAGCACGTCAGCAGAATCAGGCCCTACCGTCCCCACAAAGAGGGGTCTGCACACCAATGTGGCTTGCAGAGCTGGGTGGGAGGCTGGGGCCATGCTTGGCAGGGCATGGGGTGCCTACCTCCACGGAGTAGGACATGTTGTCATTCGTCGTGTCATTGATGCGGGAGAAGAGATCCTCGCACAGCTGCAGAGACAAGAGCCAGGATGCTCAGCACCTCCCACCAGAAAGATGCTCCTGCCCAGGCTGCCCAGGCTGCCCAGGAATTTCTCCTTTCTCACCCCAAAAACCAGAGCCCCTGAATGCTGGGACAGCTCTTGGGGAGCTGGCAGAACTGCTACTGCTGAGATGCGGGGGTCAGCATCCCCAGAGGCCCCCCTCCACGCCCTGCTGGGCCAGCACCCAGCAGCTCTCGGCAAGCACAGCCGGTGGGGGCTCGGTGCTTGAACCACTGCTGCTCACAGACACCAGCTTTGTGTGGCCAGACGGTAACGCATCTGGTCTCAGAGGAGTCCGGCATCACCCTCCTTGTCCCCTCACTCTGGTGGCACTGTGCCGGCTCACTGCCATGGCAGGGCTGGGGTAAACCTTGGCGAGGCTTGGACCCGCTCCCGCCCTGCTTCCATCTTCCCTCCCCGCTCTGCTTTTCCTTTGGGCATCCTGCTGGGACCAGGGGAAGCAGCAGCTTAGTACCTGCGGGATGATGCCTTGCTGGTCCTTCTCCTGCTTTCCCATCATGGTGTAGGATTTTCCAGCACCCGTCTGCCCGTAAGCGAAGATGCAGACATTATAGCCTTCGAAGGCATGTTGCAACATCTCCTCGCCGATGTCCCGGTACACTTGTTTTTGAGATGCATAGTTGATGTCTGCGGGCTGCAGAGAGGAAGGGTGGGGACAAGGGTAAATTTGACAAGGAGGTCCTCCTGCCCCCCGCCCCAGCCCAGCGCTCCAGGCACTCCTCCCGCTGCTTACTGTGGTGTGGGACCAGTAGGAATAGTCAAAGCTGAAGCTTTTTGGTGTCTCTTTGGGCTGCTTCGGGTTCAGGATAGCTGGGGGCAAAGAGATGGAAACATGAGGCATGGTAATTTAAGCTGTAACTGTACTATTTGTACTATTTAATTTCTTGTATATAAGTAGGTGAAATTAAGGTTATTTGAATTTCTTGAATTGGCTGTATTTGTGGGTCAGTTAAGAGCTGTCGGCTGAAACAGCGGTGACTCAATTTTTTCTGTAAGCTGGCACTTGAAACGTCCAGATTTACTGCTGTTTAAATTGGCTTTTCTGCGTGTGACTACACACACGTATGCACACACACACAGGAAATTTGGTCCCAGTGCTGCTGCACCAAATGCTGAAAAAAATTCAAAGCTTTTCTTACGTTTTGTGGGGGAATGTCAAGACAAAAATAACTGTATGCTGTATAGTTCATGGGTTTGAAAGTGCCCAATACCCATAGCTTGATATTTGATGGGGCTTTACCTTCCTTCCAGGGCTGAGTCTTTCGTATCTCACACTGTCAACCAGTCCTTTGTGAAAAGAGCAGATGTCACTTAATGGCTTTTATATTATTAGAATTGTTATTATTATTATTATCGTACTTCTATCCTTCCGAATTTAAGCTGTAGTCATCAGTTGAGCTGCTTTTTTAATCTCTGTGTACCACCCATGTCTGCCACCCATGGTACCCCCAACACCTACATCCTGCCCATGAGGGGAGAAGGGTGATGGGGTTCAGTCTGAATCAGTCCGGGAAAGCCAGACCGGGACCCTCCAGCTCTGCAGGTGGGTCCAGAGCCCCCTGACCCCAACAACCTCAACAGTCAGAGGTGGGTGCTGCAGGCAGCAAAGCCCTCACCATCCTGCTGGGCATGGCACAGGGGGAAGCAGCTCCTTCCCTTGGGCTCCTTCGTGCTTTGTCACCTGTCCATGGGACCCCAGCACCGGTGGATAGGTGTTCCCCCACCCCACGGCTTGGCAGGGCTGTGCCCAACCCCACACGTGGCGGTGCTGTGGGGTGGGTGGGGGCAGCCATCGCCCCATCGGGGCTCCCCAAGGCTCTGTCTGGCTCCTGTCTCTCCTCCTCTGCACTTTTTTTCGGGTATCCAGCCCTGGCAGGGTGACAAATGCCTCGTGTCACACCGCCAGCGGAAACAAGAGCCTGCTTTTTCCCATCCCCTGCTGAAAAGGATGTTGCCATGGAAATTGGAGACTGCATCACTTCTCTTCCTTGCTCGACGCTTTTTTCCCCCCTGTAGAGCATTGACGATTTTTTTTTTTTTTCTGAAACAACAGATGCGTCAGAAGAAACCCACACCAGCAGGGTAATCACAAGATCCAGCCATCATCAGCCATGTTTGGGCGACATTGAAATGACCTTGCGGGCCGGCACACGATTTGCTGAGGATGCTGAGGCCTCCAGAGCTCCCTCCATCGCCAGCCTCGTGCCTGCTCGGCGTTCAAGCTGGGACCTTCCCAAGCCGCCCCAGGCTCGGATGCCCTAGTGCATGGCAGGACAAATAACGGATGTGTTCTGCTCCAAATTCCTCTCCCTGGGAGGGATCCACCGCTTCTGCCTGCGACCCGCGAAGGCAGCGAGGCCGGCAGCGGGAGGGTGGGAAGGATGGGGGGTCAGGATCCGCAGCACGGCACTGCTGGGGTGCCCCTCGCTGCGGGCAGGAGCCTGGTTCCAGCACCAAGGAGGGGGTGGGCGCTGGCTGCCTGCCCGCCCGCCTGCCCGCTGCAGGCAGCGTGACTCAGATGCTCCGGATGCCTCCTGCATCCCAGGCAGACTAATTACCAAAGCCAGAGCTGATCTCTCAGGAGAACGGGTGGAGAAGCGACATCTCCGACTCGGAGGTCCCTGCTGAGACCCATGCCAAAGCAGCGCCCATTGCCCCTCCCTGCCAGTGCCCGGTTGGCGTGTTGAGGGCACACAAGTGGTTGTTGCAAAGAGAAGCAGACGCTGTGCAAGAAATCAGGTGGAACATCTCCAATGGCTCCTGGGGTTCACCTGGCCCCCCCACCATGCCAGCCACCACCCCCTCCAGCTCTCTGCCCTGCAGAACTGACCCTTGCAGGAGCAAACAGGAGCATCACCACCTCCCCCCTCCCAAAAAAGAAAAAAAAAATTAGTCCAACAGGATCAAAAGCAGCAGGAAGCAGGATGGGGCCGCACAAGGCGACTGTTCTACATCCTGGTGCCAGCCCACACCGGGCACGGGGCAGAGGAGCTGCCGGGGATGGCACCAAGCGTCTCTGGGCATCCAGCTGCAGCTGCCCAGCTGGGCTGGCAAGACCAGGACATGACGGAGGAAAAGGGAGCTCTCCCCATGCCCCTTTCATTCCCATTTTCCCCCCCACTGTGAGGCCGGATGCTGCTGGTGGGTTTTTTTTTCCTCTCCTGTCACCAGGCATCCCAGGGCTTTTACAAAGCTGCTGCAAAAAAACTGTGCTCTGGCCAAAGGGGATTAAAAAAGGGGGAAGAGGGGGGGACACAAACATATGATAAGAGGGGAAGGAGGAAAACATCTGGAGATGATCCTTGTCTTTGCCCTGAAGAGCCAGGCAGAGCATAGCGAGTGGGCAAACACCGAGCAGGATAAAACTCACAGGAGAGAAAATAATTGCCATATTTTAAAACCTGCAGAGGCACGGCTCTGGCTGGAGAATATTAATGGCCTCGCGGGGTGAAGGCTGGAGTCCCCTCCCTGCCATCCTGGTGGGGCTGCCAGCAGAGGGGCCAGCGGTGTTGGTGCCCAGGCTGGTCCCTGCCGCCATACAGAGAGCAGGGGTGCCATGGGGGGGGATGCCATGGGAGGAGGAGGGGGGGGGGATGCCATGGGAGGAGGAGGGGGGGGGGATGCCATGGGAGGAGGAGGGGGGGGGGATGCCATGGGAGGAGGAGGGGGGGGGGATGCCATGGGAGGAGGAGGGGGGGGGGATGCCATGGGAGGAGGAGGGGGGGGGGATGCCATGGGAGGAGGAGGGGGGGGGGATGCCATGGGAACAAAGCAGCAGTGTTGGCAGGCAGGTGGGAGGCCACGGCGCAGCAAGCCAAGGGGGTGGCAGCTCTAAGTTTGGAGGGAAAAGGACAGCAGGAAAGGGCTGACACCTTCCCACCCCGGCCCCCAGTGCCCCCCACAGGGGTTAAAGACTTAGGCAGAACAACCAGCCCTGCCATGGTATGTGCGCATGTCTCTGCAAATAATCCTGGGAAAGAGGAAACATGCTCTCACCTCCCCAAACACATTTATTTTTGGCTCTGTAAGGAGATGGGGAAAGATGAGACAGTCCCGTTTTGTGGGGGGGGGGGCAGCCGGCACTGTCCGCATCCTCCTGCCTTCCCCAGCGGCAGGAGAAGCTGAACCCAGAGCCCCCCGCTGGTGCATGCCCCCAGCCCCCTGGCCCAGGGGATTAGCCGATGGTTTGTCCGTTCATGGAGAAAAACCTCGCTGTCAGCAAAGGGCTGGCGGGGGCCCTGCCTGCAGCCCTGCCAGCCTTCCCCAGCGCAGGCAGGGGACCAGGGGCCTGGGGCGGGGGGCCGGCAGGATGGGCACGGGCAGATTGCTCCAAGCAAACAGGGCTGTGGCAGAGGTGGGGGGTGCCCAATGCTTTTGACAGGGGCAGGGGCACAGTGGGTCCCTGGACAGGGGTGAAGAGCCAGAAAGGCTTCCTGGCATCCCGGGCAGATGGAGCATCTCTGTGCAAAGAGGCAGGGAGAGCCTCCCCGGGATGTTTGACACCAGCAGATGCTGCCCCACAGGCACCCGCATTGAGCAGGGGACCTGGCAGGGTCCCCGAGATGCCCTGCACCCTTGGGTGCCCTCCTCTTCCTCCCGCCAGGGTTGTTGCCATAGCTTGGAGGTGAGAGGGTGGGTGGTGCCGGTGTTTCACCCTGGTGGTGCAGGAATCCCTGGGAAGGCTGGCAGGGAGGGAGGGAGTGAGTTATTTTAGATACTGTCCCATCTGGAGGCTTCCAGAGCCAAAGAGCAGGGATTTGGCCACTTTTCCCACCCCGTACTTCCAGCAGCTGTTATTTAAAGAAGGGGCACTGGATGGTCTCCTGACAGGACAGGCAGCCCCAAACCCCCATGCTATACCCCCACTGTCCGAGCACATCCTTCCCTCAGCAAACTCCGGTCCTGCCCCTCCATCCTGCCACTGTTGCAGCTCCAAGCCCTGCAGAAGCAGGGACGGATCCTGGCATGCCACCGTGCGCAGTACCCAGCACAGGCAGTGCCATCCAGAGCCACTCGCCGGCCGGCACACAGCTTCTGCACTTGGGCTGATGACCACGGGCTGGGCTCCCCACACGCACGCATCTGCGTTTCCAATTCTTCCTCCCCCATCGCCCCCGGTGAATGCTGCCCCATTCGGTATCACCGAAACCGACGGGCTGAGGGCCATGTAGATCCTCCCACTGCCGTTCTAACAGCAGGACTGCATTTCCCTGTGGGAAAGGTGACATCCCCCCAAATTCCCTCCTCCAAACGACACAAAGTGCAACGGGCATCCACACCAAAGGTCGCGGCAGCCCGGTGCTCGCCGCTGTGGCCAGACCACGCCTGCTTCACCCCAGGCAGCACCCAAAACCTTCCCAAGCCCCTTTGTCCCCAACGTCAGCACTCACTGGTGGTGCTTCCCGACATCTGGATAATGCATTTCGATTCCCGGCTCATCTCCCGGGAGTTGAAGGGCCGGACGCGCACCGCCACCTTCACGGATGCTCCCGCCATGGCGCCGGCCGGAGGTGGGTCGTGCTAGCGAGGAGCAGCGGCTGTCCTGCGAGGAGGGAAGAAAAGGACGTTTAGGAAAGCTGGCATCCCAGTCCCCATCTCACAGACAATGCTGGAAAAATGAACAGAAAGCCTGTACAACAAAACCTCCTGGGATCGCTGGTTTGCCTCTGCCCAAAAGGTGATGTTTTATTTCATCCCTTGACCAGCCCATGTTTTACCTCTCCCTTCTCTCTTGGGTCAGGACCCCCTGCTCGGTCCCGGGGATCATCCCTGCACACCCCAGGGCAGCACCCAGAGCCTCCATCACCCCGCAGCATCGCTTGGGCAGGTGGCCACAGCAGGGACGGGGCCACGGAGGCACCGTCAGCATCAGCATGACCCCAGGAGCGGTTTTTCCATCCCAGGGTGCCAATGGCACTGAGCAGGTGACACCTCAGCTTCAAACAAACCCACAACCAACCACCTGCCCATCACCCCAGCCTCCTGCCTCCACTCCGGCCCCGGCAGAGCAGTGGGTGGAAGGAAGGGAGGAAAATCATGGCATTCGTGGAGAGAAAGGAGGCGGCTGTTGAACACAACTGCTGGTATTTGCCTCTCATTCAGCTCCTGGCCAAAGCAGATGCGTGGCATCAGCAGAAGCAGCACCGGCCATTGAGCTGGTGGTGATGACACTCAGCTGAAGCTCCCAGCTTACGATAATTTTTCCACTCCTTTTGCTAATAAATTATTAATCACAAACCTCACAGAACAAAACAAACCACTCTGTAACGTCTCCTAGAGCAGCATTGGCGTTTGGGCTCTCTGCAGCCCTCCCCTTCCCCGGACCCCAGTTAAGCCTCACTTAGCAGTGGCCAGACAAAGATGCTGGGCTCCTTCCCCTGACCACTGAGTCCTTCAGGATCAGCTCCGAAAAAAAAATCCATTGCTGCTTTCTAATGTCCATACCCTCTCCTGCCGACCCCCTGCTCCCCATGCTGAGCCCACTGGTGGAAGAGGAGCTCAGCACCCTGCAGGCACCAGCTCCTCCAGCATCCCTCCCTGCAGCATCCCTGCCTGTGCCGGGGCTTTCTGAGCCTCCTCTTTAGCAAGGGGATGCTCGCTCTGGGAAGATGAGCGGTGAGCAATAGTACAGCTCTCCTTACACAGACCATGACTCGAAGGAAGCGGTAAGGATGGTTCCTCAACACAAGATGGGTTTTCCCAGGGTAGAAGTGAAAAATATAGTAGAATTTGTGGAAAAGGAGGGGAAAGAAAAAAAATAATCCACAGAATGGCAAGTGTCTCAAGAGAAGGGGATGGCGTTAAAACTAATTGAGGTTTGACAGCTTCGGTTTCATTTCCAAAGCAGGCGGGACGCAAACCAACGTATGCTCTGCCCAAAGGCAGTTATATTCATGCTGCAGTGGAAAATTTGCAGCCAACAAGTAAAAGCTCGGCACTGTCCTTCAAAACTGCTTCGCCCGTTTTCAAAGCGAGCCTGCAGTCCCGACAGCAGGAGGAGGACAAATCTTCTCCCTTAGAATTCCCAAACCCTCCTCTCACTGCCCTGCTGGGACAGCTCCGGAGCTCCCACTGCACTGAGCCACCAATCGCACCCTTAAATCCCACCAGCTCCAGAGTTCAGGATTTGGTCTCAGGCTTTCTTAAGCACAGATTATTTCAGGTGGGAGTTTAACACCACCACTGAGCCCCTGAGCCAGCGAGTGGGCTGCCTCTGCCTTCCCCGCTCTGCTGCTCTTGCAGATGTGGGAGAAAGGAAACCTTAAACAGGACTCCTTGCCAAGGGGCAATGAAAAAGTTGGTTTTCCCATGAAACGATGGGATATGTTCCTGGTGGAAGAGCCACATCCTCCCGAGGCCATCAGCTCGAGCTGCTCCGCCCCACGACACTGCTGGCACCCCGGGATGATGGATCCGCTGCTGGGCTATACCCAACAACCGCCTCCAAACACTTCCCTCTCATCCCTCCGCAGCTGGCACAGCTCTCTTCCCCCGGCTTTGTGGTCTCTGCAGCTCCCAGGGCTACCGAAAGGTGGGGCAGGTCACCGGGCTCCTCTTGCCCTCGACAAGAGCCCCTGGCCCTGGGACGGCACACCCATCAGCGATCCCACCACCGGCAGCTTCAGACCCTGCCCTTGTTCCCCCTAGCCCCTGCGCTGTCCGATCACAGCCCTATCATTTCCAGCAAAGCAGCTCCGGTTTCTCCTCTGTCCCACTTTTCCAGGCTGTGTGCCCTCCATTGGCAACCACTCGCCCTCCTCTGCCAGGAATTGCCTGCTCAGTCCCACGCTGGTACCCCCCCAGCCCCCTCCTCACCAGCAAAACCTCTCGCTGCCATCCCAGTGCCCACATCCTGCCATATTCCCACATCCCGGCGTATTCCCACCAAGCCATCCAGCTCCTCTCCCCGCTGGGATTCCCCACTGCAGAGCCGTCGGCTCAGCTCCATTTTCTCTCTCCATCCATTTCCTTCAGCCTTGGTGGCCAGCAACACAGCACTTGCCGCCCACCCCTCTCTACTCCCATCTCTGCCACACCAGTGCAAGGACCCCCAGCAGCACCCTGCCCCCTTGGGAAGCGCTGCCAGCCCCCTGTCCACCTCCTTCCCCCGACAATTTCTTTTCCCGGCTTGGCCATGGGGAGGAATTCATCCCACAGCCCATGGAACACGGTGGCAGCACCAGCCATCGCTCAGCATCCTGCAGAGAGAGGGGACACGCCGCAGCAGGCAGGGCCCTCGAGGACTGGGGACAGTCAGCCACCGCCTGCTTAATCTGCCATCGAGAGAAATTCAATAAGCCACTGTCGGCCTTTTGCTGGGAGCGGGCCAGCGCCACGGCCCCCCCACACAGGAGGGAGATGGTGGAGGAGGTCAGCAGAGTCCCTGGGGTCACAGTGCCAGGGGGGCACATCTGGACCTGCCCCCCCCATGTCCCCTCCTCCATCCTGCGTAGCCCCCATCCCTACAGGCATGGCTGCCAGCCCTCGGCGACGAGCGAAAGGCCGAGAGAGTGATGATTAACTGGATGAGCTCAGATTAATTGGGCAGAGATTAGCTCGCAAAAGCTCTCTTCGATCCAACCAGCAGCCCTCCTGCCACTGCCGAGAGGTGACCAGCGAGACAGGGAGCATTGTCCCCAGTGACGCCTGCAGCATCCCCTAAGGATGCTGTGGGGACATTTTGTGCCACCTGTCTCCGGGTGCTGCGGGACACCGGGATTCAAGCAGCGCTAACCAGGATGTCTCACCGGGGCCGCGGCAGGGCTGGCAGACAAGCTGCCTGCGCCGAGGGAAATCCACGGCGACTTTCTCCTTTTGTCTGCGCGCATCCCCACGTCACCTCGGTGGCGAGGGCGGATGCCCCGGCTGGCTGCCCCTCCCTAGCCGCGGTGCTTTTCGCCTGCTGATGGGCTTTGTTTTAATAAATCCTTCCCCCTGGGTAGGGCCCCCCCAGATCTGTCTGAGACTGCGAGACCCTCCTCTCTGGGGACAACAGGGACAGTGGGGGGGGACCCCGGGAGCAGCTGGCCCAGGTGACGCGGCACCCGCCCCGCGCAGGGTGAGGGGCCGTGACGGTGCAGTTTTCCCCAAAGCAGCACCCACAGGCGGGGAGGAACTGGGGTAGGTGTCCCCCCACCTCCATCCCCAGCTAAAATCCACCCCCCCCTTCCCTGGTGCCATCATGGGCACCCTGTGCCGCCTCGCCTCCCACCCACCCACCCCAACAGGGGACACGGCTTTGAGGCAGTGTTTGCAGCTCCCTGAGAATGTAAACACGGATTAAATTTGCAGGTTGGAAATTTAAAGCCGTGGAACTCCATCACCCGCCCTCTCCATCCTCTCTTCTGCACGCTAAAACCCACAGCGGGGGAAAAGCTGCACGGAAAAGGCAGCGGGTTACCAGCACGGCTGGGAACGGAGAGGGGTGGGGGAGACACACCAGGTTCTGACACCCCCCAGGGTTTGGGGGCTGCATGCAAGGTGGTGGGGGATGGTGGTGGCATCTGTGCCAGAGCTAGCTGTCACCTTGCAGACAAAATGGAGGCCAGCGACAGCGCAGGGATGGCCGAGCCCACCACACCCCTGGCTGTACCTCGGGGGGATGGAGATGCTGCCCCTCCACCAAGGGCACCTGCTGAGGGGCTGCTTGGGGCACTGGCGAGGGAAGGACAGCCATGGGGTGGTGGGGGCAACACTCAGCTGGTCCCTTGTACCCCCCCCCCCCAAGGCCCACAGCTGTGGGATCAGAGCAGGCAGGAGACCCCGGCACATGGGGGGTCTGCAGGAGGAGATTCTGCCCCACGGGGAGGAGGAGGAAGACAATGGCGTAGGTACAGGGCTGCTCCCAGAGTGGCCAAACACTGGGCTCTGCACCAGCACCCCTCCTGCCCAGGGACCACTCCTGTCCTCCAGCCAGAAGCCATCGGGTGTTGGCCCGCAGTGACATGGCGGCCCTCACCCAGCTGTCCCCAAGCACAAGGTCAGCAGTGGCAATGGCTCATCCTTGGGGGACAAACAACAGCCTCAGCTTCACAGCCCCTTTGCCAGCCACCCCCTCCGGGAGAGACCCTCCCAACGGGCGCATTCCAGCGCCAGCGTTAACTCTGAAGCGTAATGATGACGGCGCAAGATGGCTCAGCTTCACAGCCAGAGCCACCTGTCCTGGAGGGGACATCAGGGGCAGTTCTGGGGTAGAAAAAGGGGTCCCTCTGCTCCCTCCCAGGGGCTGCAGGGACAGCATCCTCCCCCTGTCACCCCAGGCAGGTGCTGGGGCCACAGAGGTGTCATCCCATACCCCTGGAAGATCCCCCCCCGCCGGGATCCTTCTGGAAACCGGGGCGTCACCCACCGCCTGCCGCTCCGGGGACCCGCGGGCAGCGCCCCCCGGCCTCTCCCACCAAAATGGCCACCGGCCGCAGCCCCCGCCCCACCGGGCTCCGGGAGGGAGCATCCCGCTTCCCCCCTCCGCCACCGCTGCCGCTGCCCATACCGGGGCCGGGAGGGGCGGCACCGCCATCCCGGGGACCCCCCGCCCTGCTCCCGGTCCCGCCCGGTGCCGCCCGCCCCTACCTGTGCCCGGTGCGGGGCGAGGGGCAGCGCTCAGCCGTGGGCGGGGGGCTCCGGCATGGGGCCGAGCCACGCGCTGCCGGTGCCGGTGCCGGTGCCGGTGCCGATGCCGGTGCCCCACCCCTGCGGTCCCCGCCCCGCCCCGCCCCGAACGCTGATTGGCCGCCACCGCCTTGGGGAAGGGGGGTGGGGGCGGGAGGGGCGCGCGCCGGGGATGGAGCGGTGACGTCAGCGCATCCCCCCCGCCCTTCATCCCCGGTCCGCGCTGCGGAACCGCCGCAGAGGGCGCGGGGAGGGGCGGGGCCCCCCCGCGTCACCCGGTAACCGTCGCCTGGCAACCGCCACCCCCATCCGCGGGTCCTCCGGGCGCGGTACCCCGGGGAGAGCTGCCCCCTCCTCTCCGGGGGCCCCCGGGGGTGTCAGCATCCATCCCCAGTGCAGAGCTTCATCCCCCCCCAGGCTGCTGAGTCCCTCCAGGCCACTGAGCCCCCCCGGGTCGGTGACACCGCCCTCAGGCTGCCGACCCCCCCGCCCCGCAGCCCCGGGGGGGTACAGCTGGCTCGCTGTCCATCTGCGGGGGGAGTTCAGAGCCAGCGCAGAAGCAGATTATACCCTCGCCAGCAGCTGTTTCCAGCAGCGCATCATTCCCTTCCCCACACCCCCCCTCCCCGCCACACGTCCCTGTCCCAGCCTGTCCCCAAGCGTCCCTGGAGGACAGGCAGCTGGGAGGTCTCCATCCCCGGGTCTCCCGTGGGTCTCTCCCGTCGGTTTGGTCAGGGAGCGGGTGTCCTGGCAGCAGCCATCCCAGCGGCAGGGAACCCCCGGCCGGAGGAGCGCGTGGCTGGGGCACTGCCTCGCCCCGCTGCAGTGGGCACTGAGAGGGGTGAATCTTTTGTGGCTCCGTGGGGTCAGACAATGACTCAAGGGACGATACAACAGGATTTAAGTTGATTTCCTCAGCAACTGCAAAAATGTTACAGATCGACTATTCAGAGTCAAACACCAGCCCACACTTATCAATTATCAGCAGGTAACACTTAGCAATTAAGCACCAAATAACACATCAATTGTTTGGAGGTAAAATCAGACAGAAAACAGAGTAGGAAGGAGTTGAAAGATAAGAAAGAGGGGGGCAGAAAGAGAGAGAGACAGTGACACACCAACAAAGACATAGAGACATCACCACCCCTCTTGCTCCAGCACCGTGTTGCCTCAGGCAGAAATCTTCTTCCATTGGTGATGGGTCGACAAAGAGTAGGTGGTCGTGCTCACCTTTTATATGGTTCAGTCTGTCCGGGACCACCCGTTGTGGTTTGCAACAGCCCTGTATCCAGGTTGCCTTTGGGGGTGCAGCTGGTTCTCCACCGGGGAGACAAACCCCAGCCCCCAGCACTGTGCACCACCTCAGCCGGTCTGCTGGCACTGGAATGTCAACAACAAGAGCTTTTCTTCCAACACGCTCTGCCTGAGCTGTTCATAGGCATGGTGGAGCCTATTCTTTAGAAATGTTCTGCCCATGGTTTGAGATGTAGACATGGACACTCAGCAGTCTATGACAGGGCCAGGGTGAGGGGCTGGCTCGGGACTTCTTGTGACATCAGGACTTCTTGTCGTCACTTTGGAAAGATGGGGAGGCACTCTTGATCAAGAAGTGTGGCAATAGGATGAGGAGTAATGGTTTTGAGCTGACAGAGGGGAGATTGAGATGAGATCTGAGGAAGAAATGTTTTCCTGTGCGGATGGTGAGGCAGTGGCCCAGGTTGCCCAGAGAAGCTGTGGATGCCCCATCCCTGGAGGGGTTCAAGGCCAGGCTGGATGAGGCTTTGAGCAACCTGGACTAGTGGGAGATGTCCCTGCCCATGGCAGGTGGTGGCACTGGATGATCTTTAAGGTCCCTTCCAACTCAAACCATCCTGTGATTCTGTTATACGATTCTGCGATGATGGGGCAGCAGTCTCCACGTCAACTCTGGTTTCCATCCATGCCGTGTTGGCCACATGTCCTCCTCCCGAGCTCAGCGATGACCACCCATCTGTCCGGGCAGAAGTGCTCCCGCCTGACCCCACGCCAGCCCCACACGCCTGTCCCACATGCCTTCAGTGCCAGCTGCTGGTGCCAGCTCTGCCAAGGGGGAGACTTTCCACCCCATAGCCATCACTCCCAGCCCAAGGCTTTGCTCACTGAGTCTGCCCAGGGACTCGCTCCTGGACCTGCTGGGAGCCGGCAGCAGGCAGCTTGTTTGCATTTCAGTGTGTGGATATCAGAGAACATGCCAGAAGATGGGCGTGATATGATGGACTGTGGGCACACATGGTGGGTGACAGGCACACGTGGCCTGTGGCATCACCAGGATGTGCTGTGATGCCCGTGAGCCAGGCTGAGCAAAGCTGCGGCAGGGACTGCGCCCATGTCCCTGGCCACATCCCAACCCATGGCTCTGCCTTTGTCCAAACCACCCCATTGGCCAGCCTCCTCCAGCTGGCTGTCACTTGTCCAGGTGACCTTCTGCCAGGCAGGTCCTTGTGCAGGGACACCTGGCCGACAAGAGCTGTCTGCTGCTGGAGGAGCCATGGCCACAGCAGCTGTGCCAGGTCAGTCCCAGTGCAACCATCCCATGGCAGAGGAGCTGTGCGCCCAGGAGCAGGGATCCCGCTTGCTGGGATGGTGTTGGGACACATCAGCCACAGTGTTCTGGGGGCTGTGGTGGCACTTGCTAGTCCCAGAGGCTGGGGAGCAAGCCCCCCCCCAGCAATAGCAAGGGGGGATCCCCCAAAAATGAGTGGGCTGAGACAGCAGGGACAGCGCTGGTGGCACATTAACTGGACAAGGACGTGGTCGGGGCAGAGTACAGGCTGGTGGGGGCGGGGACCGAGCCCCAGGGTCAGGGTCCATGGGGACAGTAGCCACTGCTGGCACAGGATGCACTGTGCCGCAGTGCTGGGTGCTGCACGGGCAGCCTCCACAGCTCCTGTCCTCCCGCCTTGGCTCCTGGGGATCGCAAAACGTGCCATGGCCACCAGCCTGCTCCGCATCCCTCCACCCCAGGGGCTACTCCGGCCCCTGGCTGTCCCAGAGAGGCTGCTCCTGGGACCAGGACCCAGCAATGTGCCCCCCCGCATCCTGGCTGCAGGCGGTCGGCAGCTTCTGGGCCACATGCACGCTGAGGTGCTGCAGGTGAGCTACCCTGGGCCAGCCTTTCTCCCCTTCCCTCCTCTCCCTCATAACTCTGCTGGGGCAAGGGGGACGATCGCTGTGCCGGTCGGTGTCCTGCCGCCACAGGTGATGGATGAGATCAAGGCGGGCATCCAGTACGCCTTCCAGACGCAGAACCAGCTGACCCTGGCCATCAGCGGCAGCGGCCACTGCGCCATGGAGGCTGCGCTCCTCAACCTGCTGGAGAGCGGTGACACTGCGCTGGTGGCTGTCAACGGCATCTGGGGACAACGTGCTGCCGAGATCGCCAGGAGGTTGGGTACGCTGGGGACAGCCGGATGGCACCAGCAGTGCTCAGGGGACCAGGCTTGTGGGTGGGATGGCAGAACGTGACCCTGGCTTGCTGCCCCATCCCTGCAGCAGCAATCAGTGACATGGCTTCCAGGTTTTTTCCAGGGTGATGTTCCTCTGTTTACGGCGGTTTATGGCTTTTCCACCGGGCAAATCCACAGACCCTGGCAGGCCACCATGCTCCTGTTCCACACACAACCAGTTCCCCTGCAGAGCAGGTGGCTGCTCAGTGGGAAACATGCCCAAAATTCACTCTCCCTCTGCCCAAATCCCTCCCAGGAGCCCATGTCCATGAGCTGCTGAAGCCCCCAGGTGAATACTTCACTCTGCGGGACATCGAGGAGGTGAGTGCTGGCTGTGGCATGGGGCAGCGGGCACAACCTGACCCCGGGGGCTGTCACATTCCCCTATGTTTCATGCAGGGCCTGTCACGGCACAAGCCCTCTGTGCTCTTCATCACCCACGGGGAGTCCTCCACGGGGGTGCTGCAGCCGCTGGAGGGGCTGGGCGAGCTGTGTCACCGGTCAGTGTGCAGCGGGCACTGACATTGCTGGCAGGGGTTGGGGTACAGGGCTTTGCATGCACCAGGCTCTCCTCTGGCTCTGTTGTACTGGAAGCGGTTGGTACCTGCGACACATGTGGCCTTGAGGGGACCGGGACGCTGGGGCTGGCAAGACGAGGTGGCAGGAGGAGGTGACAGGGACATTGGGCTGCACTCTGTCCTCCCACAGGCACGGCTGCCTGCTGCTTGTGGACGCGGTGGCATCACTGGGGGGAGCCCCCATCTTCATGGACCAGCAGGGTAAGAGCCACAGTGTCACCATAGGCACCCAGGGGACAAGGGGACATTCCTGAGACAGGGAGGGGGACAGTGGCATAAGCCTCCCTGCCCACGTTTCGGGCTGGCAGTGCTAGGAACTGGTCCAGCTGCAGCAGAGAGCCTGTTCCCCTTGGGGGACCATCAGCAGTGCCAGGGTGTCCCCGTAAGCTGACCAAGTCCAGCAGGACCTGTGGCATGTGCCACTCTGCTTCCCACCGCCACTTGCAGTGGGACTGGGGAGGGCTCCGTGCCCACCGCCACTTGCAGCGGGACTGGGGAGGGCTCCGTGCCCACCGTCACTTGCAGTGGGACTGGGGAGGGCTCCGTGCCCACCGCCACTTGCAGTGGGACTGGGGAGGGCTCAGTGCCCACCGCCACTTGCAGCGGGACTGGGGTCCATGCTGGGACCTGCCCCCGATCACTAAGGAGCTGCCTTCTCTCTTGGGCAGAGATCGATGTCCTCTACTCGGGGTCTCAGAAAGTCCTCAATGCTCCCCCCGGCAGTGCCCCTATCTCATTCAGCAAGCAAGCCAGGTAAGGGCAGCCCCATCTCACTGTGGAAAAAAAGAAAATGGGGCTGGGGGAAGGCTGTCACCCCCCCAGACACTGTGCCAGCCATCTCCAGAGCTGCTCTGGAGGTAGCTCATGGGGGTCAGAGCCCACCCCAGCCCCTAGCAGTGATGGAGTCAACCTGGACATTCACTTTGGGGGATCCTCCCACGGGACCGGTGCTTGTCGGGGTCTGTGTCCGGTTCCTCCCCGGAACTCTGCTTCACCAGGGAGAAGATGCTGAGGAGGAAGACGAAGCCCTCATCCTTCTACCTGGACCTGGGCTGGCTGGCAAACTACTGGGGCTGTGACGGGGAGCCCCGAAGGTGAGAGCAGGCTCTCCTGGGACACCCCCAGCCTTCGCCCCATCCTGGGCTCAGGCCCTGCCTCCTCGTCACCCTGTCCCCTGGTGTGATTTGCATCCCCCTGAGCTGGGTGAAGAGGAAGGGGGTGCCATGGCCCGGTTCCCCCCGCCGCAAGCTGGAGTGGGCCAGGCTGAACCCGCCAGGGTGCCCATTTGTGTTCCTGCAGGTACCACCACACGGCGCCCGTCAACAGCTTCTTCAGCCTGCGGGAAGGCCTGGCCATGCTGGCAGAGACGGTAGGGGGCTTGGGGAGTGGTGGGCACCAGGAGGACTCCACCGGTGCCAGGAGGACCCCACCGGCAGCAGGGAACTTCTCCGTTCTCCCTGCCCACAGGGTCTGGAGAGCTCGTGGGAGCGGCACCGGGCCAATTGTGCCCGGCTGTGCCAGGGGCTGTGCGACCTTGGCCTCGAGCTCTTCGTGAAGGAGGAGGTGGGTGCATGGCCAGCCGCCCACCATGGTGCAGGCCCAGCGGGAGGACACGGCCCTCGGGGGCTGGAGATGTGCCAGCAGAGAAAAAGCTCCCTGCTGACCCAAGCAATGTTCTCTCTGCCGGGCTCACCAGGGGCCAAGGCCTGCGGGCGGGATCTGCAGATTTAACCCAGTTTTTCTCTTCCCCAGAAAGCGAGACTTCCCACCGTCACCACTGTCAGGGTGCCCGAGGGCTACGACTGGAAGGACATCACTGCCTTCCTCATGGATAACCACGCCATCGAGATTGCCGGGGGTCTGGGCCCCTCAGTGGGCAAGGTGGGCAGTGTCCTCCCCCTTCCCGCTGCGCACGGCCAGGCACCAAACCTGGCTGAGGCCACGTCCATCAGCCAGCGATTAACTGGTGCTCTCAGGCTGCAAACAGCAGACCCGTGGCTGGCTGCATCCCATCGCCTGCAGCAATGCATAGCGGCTCCTAACCACATGCAATTGCTGCGCATAATTGAATAACCACACGCGTAATTAGCGGGGTGACGCATTTTTAGAGGAAACACAGGTTCTATAGGAGCAAGCAAGTAGTTGTGCATGTGCTCTGCCGCCAGCCACTCTCCTCACAGGGAGACAGCGCTGGGGCACGGCCACAAAGATGGGTGCCGTGGGGAGACGCTCACCCTTCTCCTCCCAGGTCCTGCGAATCGGCCTCATGGGCTGCAACTCGACCTGCGGCAATGTGGACCGTGTGTTGCGTGCCCTGCAAGACGCCCTCGGGCATTGCCGTCGTCGTAGCAGGCTGTGAGCATCCCCGCAAAGGTGGGTCCGGATGAGGCAGTGCAGCACTCTCCCCCGTCCCTGTGCCAGGCAGAGGGGCTCCACTGCCTCCCCAGGCGCAATGCCACACCAACCAAAATGGGAAGGAGAAGCTGGACAAGCAGGGGACACGGAGGTGAGGGCTGCAGCTCAGCAGCCGCGGGACATGGCTCAACCCCCCCTTCTCCCAGTCCCTGGCCCACCAGCTGCTCCCTGTGCCCCAGCCCCAGGGCACGGCAGCCCCACTGCAAACTGACCCGCGGGCTGCATGCAGGATCCATGCGCAGGTCCCTTCCCCTCCCACCACCACCATTCCCCTTGGCTGTCCCTCCACCAGAGCGCAGCAGTGCAGGACACCAGCCTCCCTCCCACAGATTCGGTAACCTGGGATGAAATGCCTGCCCTGATGCCCAGCTCTACTGGGGGAGCCTGGAGGCTGTGCTTCCCCACCCCTCTGCAGTGGACCTGTGTGCGCTCCCTGGTACCGTCTTTCCTCAATAAAGTGACATGGCAGCATGCTGCTCCCTGGCCTCGTAGCTCGCCTTGCACCCCCTCCTCGAGTTCTGAGACACCGGGATGGGGTGGCAATGGGGTGCTGCTCAGCTCTGCTGGGGGATTTCTCGACGGATTTTGGAGAGGAGCTGGGACATTGCCGAGCGGCGCGCACCATCCTGGATCTGGTACACCTGGAACTAAGCAAAAGCAGATGGGGAGTGAGGGAAGAGGGCTTCCCACTCTGCTTGAGCCCCACTCCCCAGCATTGCCAGCCTCCCGCAGCCTCCCCAGCAGGGTTGGGCAGCACACGCCAGCCAGAGCCAGAGGGGTCTGGAGGACAAATTCCAGAGTAACCGAAGCTGCCCAGCCCAGGTGGTTTCTGGCACAGCCGTGCTCTGGCTCACAAGACCAGCCGAGCATCTCCAGTCGCCGTTACCTGGCTGAGCAGGATGTCAAAGTAAGCCGTGTTCCAGTAGAATCCATCCTTGTCGGGGAGATGCAGGAGGGTTTGTGTGCTGGGGTCCGCCTGCCAGCCGTCGGTGCGCACAGCGAGGCCAAAATGGAAGCGGAGGAAGTGTCGGGGGTCCTGGGCGAAGCTCTCCACTTTATGGAAGAGGGAGGCAAGGTGTGGAAACTCTCCCTGGAAGAGGTTCTCCCCGGGACGCAGGAAGTGGGGCAGGTGCTGGGTGGCCAGACAGCGGAGGAGGATCACCAAGAGCCTGTAGACAGAACCCTCCAGGTCCTGCCAGTCCTCCGGGGAGGGGAAGAGCTCCGTGCCCCACAGCAGCACCATCTGTGGGGAGGGAAAGAAGGGCACAGGGTGGGGCACTTCCTCACAAAGGCTGTGTCTTTGCACCGGACAGTTCACCGTGCCAGCACCCCAGAGGCTGAGACCTCAACACAGACCTCATGTTCGGCCGATGGCCCACCAACCCTTTAGTTTTTGAGCCTTTGCTTTGCTGCCCAAAGAGCCCCTGTCTCAGCTTCAAGACAGGTCTCAGCTCTTCAACAGCTCCGAAACAACACAGCCAAGCTTTCCACAGGCACTAAGCAATAGTTTAAAACCCTACTTTTGGTTTCCATCAGCCTCTGGCAGGGCAGGTGAACCCCACACCAGCTCCCTCAGCACGGCACTGGCAAACGGCCCGGCACCGATGCCTTTTGGCGACATGGCGTAATAGGTGACGAGTGTGCTGGAGCTGAAGATGCTTTTTTGAAGGACAGATGCATACTGTGCCCCTTTAAAAAAAAATAAAAACCAAAACAACACAAACATAACACAACATAAAGCAAAACCCACAGGATCTGGGTTACTTGGAGCTGGAGCCATTCTCCTGGCAGAACAGGACTTTGCCTCCTTCTTCGCTCCAGCCCAGAGGGCTGCCACAAGGCAGGGCACACCTGCACTGTGCCACCAGCTGCTGTCCCCAGCACGTCCCTGTTCCTGACTGGCATCACTAGCTGGGCAGGGGTCCAGAGTGCCGAAAACAGTTTGGGTGGGGAGAGAGGCTTTTGTCAGAGGAAATATCACCCTCAGCCCTGCACAGCCACCTCCCAGCACACTGGGGCGCAGGATGACCTGCAGCGTGGCAGAGGTGTCAATGTAACTCCTAGCATGGCTCTTGCAGCCACAGGGGGTGCCTGGCACTGGATGAGTGACACAGAGCTCAGAGGGTTTCAGGCTGGAGATTGCTGGTTCAATCCTGCCGTTTGCAAGGAAGAAGCATCAAACCCCTCTAACCACAACCGGTCGTGTGCATCCTTTCCAGACACAGCCATGCGCTGGTACATCCCAAAACACTGCAGGCACTCAGGCTTGTTGCTTGGGTTTTTCTTCCAACAGTGACTCAGCTGCAGTGGAGAGCAGCTGTGGTGAGCGGCAGTCCTGCCAGCAGAACCCACCTACCTTCAGGTGGTTGAAGGTGAGCCCACCTTTGCCCTGCTCTGCTCCCCAGTCCTGGCTGCGGAGCTGGTCGAGCAGGCGAAGGCTGTCCAAACGCCGTCCCTTCAGCGTGTCCACTGCCCAGATCAGCTTCAGGATGGGGAGGTGGGTGGAGGATCTGGAGAGAGAAAGTGGGGTCCGGTGAGAGGGATGGTGGATACCTGCATCCTCCCAGCTGGGGAGAGGGTACCTGCAGTGACCTAGAGCTCTTGGAGATCACCCCCAGCCACCCCATGGGGCCACAGGCACGCAGCAGCCTGGATCCACCACGGACCAGGGAGATGTGCAGCGTGATGGGTGTCAGGGACTGCTAAGCACCTATTTTTCTGTCTCAAACAATTCAGGCAGAGCATGTGTGCAGAGAAGGCTCCGACATGTCTAGGAACAGCTCGGGAAGAACATGTTGAAAGAAAAAGTTCTTTTTTTGCAAGTTGTTAACATCACTTCAGTGCCAGCACACCGGCTGAGGTGGTGCAGGGTTGCTGGGGGCTGGGGTTTGTCTCCCTGGCAGGGAACCAGCCGCCTCCCCAAAGGCAGCATGGATATAGGGCTGTCACCATTTCCGCCCGAGGGGTGGTCCTGGACAGACTGAGCCATATAAAAGGTGAGGCTTGATCACTTATTTTTGTTGAGCCATCACCCTATGGTCAAAGATTCTGCCCGAGAAGACGCTGGAACCAGGGTGGTGATATTTTGCTGCCACTGTCGCTCCCTCTCTCTGTTTCTGCCCCTCACTTTCTTCTCTCTCAACTCTTTCCTACTCTATTTTCTATCTGACTTTGCCTCCAAATAATTGACAAGTGTTATCTGGTGCTAAACCCTGAAGATTTGGTAATTGATAGGTGTTAGATGTTGTTTGATGCTGAACGGCTGATTCACAACATTTTCACGGTTGCTGAGGAAATTCAATAAAATGGTGTGGTACCGTTCCTCTGCAGCCCTGAGGGATCGGCAGGTTTGGTCAGTGCTCCTTTTCGGGGGGATCCCAAAAGATTCACCTCCCTCGTCACCCACTGAGTGGGGAGAGACATGGGGTTGGCGCTGAGCAGCTCCTGCCTTCCCAGGAGGGATGAGAGGGGTGGTGAAATGGAGTTGAGTGCTCCCCGACGTGCAGCAGGGAGGGCCACAGGCTGTCCTGGAGGAGGGGCTGGGTTGGACCCCAAGGAGAGGGGCGAGTATCTGGCTGGACCCTGTTTTGCCCGAAATAAGCCTGCCAGATGCCCAGGCTCATTCCCGAAGGCGGAGCGGGGATCTCAGAGCTGCTGCCCTCCATGCAGCTGGGGTTCAGCTCCTGTGGACAATTTGGGGGGGGCTCCTTCAGTTGCATCCCCCCGCCACTCTTTCCTTGAGCTGCCTGAAATCCAGCTGAGGCTTTTCCCCCAGCGCAGGGCACCAGATTTGGGTGTCACAAGGGGGTGACTTCACCCCCCTGTTGACACTTCAATTTTCCCCTTTCCGCTGACACCTGGCCATGCTGCCAGCCAGATGGAATCACCTGGGACAAGGTCACCGCGCTGTGCCCAGACGCTCACCTCCAGCAATGGGGAGAGGCAGGGATGAAGTGAGACTCTTCCATGGCCTTCCGGAGCCTGCCTTCAGGAAAACCCCCATCGTTCTGCCGTCCCTCGAGCCGAAGCGGCTCCCTCTGCCTCCTCACCACGGGAACGATGTCAAAGCGGATGGTCTTCCAGCCGCCACGGATCAGCAAGGAGAGCTCCATGGCATCTTCCTTCAGATTTTCGGCGCTGAGGTCACCTAGATGTGTAGGGTTTGGCAGCGGTTAAGAGGTGACGGCAGCTGGTCCCGCAGGCTGAACTGGGTATGTGCTGCGACGCCCGTGGGCACGTTGCACCCTGCTCGACTCAGCCCTTTCCAGTGTTGCAAGTTGGGCTGCAGTTCCCTGCTGAAAGCCTTTCTCCAAACCCTGCTGGGGTGGTTTTTGGGGAAGGAGCATCACTCCAGTGTGGCTCAGGGCCAGGCCAACAGGTGTGGGCGTGGTGGGAAGCCTCAAGTGGCCAAACTGGACCATGCTGCTGGGTGGCTGAACAGTGCTGAGAAAAACATCATGGTCCAAGAAAAACATCATGGTCCCGGAAAAATGGACCCCAGGGCATGGAGATAGAGGAAGAGGAAGGGGTCTGACTTGGCTATGGAGGAAGGAGGGAATGGTGGGCTTGCTGGAGCTGGGTTAAGAGACTTTCAGACCTGCTGGTCCCCTCACATCACCCTTCCATCAGGGTTTAGATTTACTCCAAGAAGTATCTCTGGAGCATGAAGAAGATGATGGGACCCCTACGGATATTCTGAGGGTCCCTTACCCCCTGTGTCCTTCCTGAGGACACTGCTCCTAGCTGTGGCCCATACGTGCAGAGGGTCAGACCCATGCCCCGAGGCCCTGGGGCTTGCCCCTCCCTGGGGCACTTGGAGGCCAGAAGAGATGGAGGGAAGGCAGTTGAAGTGAGCCAAGCAGGCCACATCCCTGAGCAAACCATCCCCAGGGGCTAACGGCAAGAGTGGGCGAACTCTGCATGGAGATGCCACCCACCAAGTACAATGCCATCAGCGCAGGGGGAAGATGCTTGAGGATGACTCTGCTGCGGGATGGCAGGGAGTAGTTTACATCTCCCCTTCCGTAGCTGAGGGCAAAGCCTCTTCCAGCGCACGGCAGGACACTCACTCACTCACTCACCCAAGCTTTGGGCGAGCCATGCGCCCGGGAATTTACCCCTCAGCCCATTCGCACGGGGGCAAGTGCTGTGCCAGCTGTGCCGGAGGGAGCACAGTGCCGGTGTACGCACCTGGCTGAAGCAGGAAGAGGCGTTGGCAGCTCACGATGGCTGAAACAAGGAGCTCTTTCAGGTGCTGGAGGACTTTGCCTGGAATCAGGCACCCTGCACAACCTCCCTGCTCCAGCCCACCCCCGGCGCTGGTCCAGTCCTCCAAGTCGGTCCCTGGAGAGGGCACTTCCAGACAGCAGGGGCCCAGCCCTGGGCAGTGCCCAGCTGGGGTGTCCTCAGGCCGGCAAGGCAGCACCCGCAGAGCGTTGCCGTCAATCCGCAGAGGGACCTCAATGGTGACGGGATCCTCGGAGCTGCAGAGAGCAAATTCAAAAGCTTCCAGGTTCCTGGCGTAGTCCACGAGGAAGCGGGGGTCCCTGGCGTGGACGGCCTCCAGCAGAGTCAGCAGGATGTTCTCAGCCTGCTGGAAATGCTCCAGCCGCTGCCTCTCGCGGGACGTGACCACCCCGAGGTAGCTGTGCCAGTGGGAAGCGCTGGCTGCCATGGCAGCTTCACCGCCAGCCCCAGCCTGCTCCCAGCAGCAGGGGAAAAATCCGTGGGCAGGGAAGGCAGGGCTGGGAGCTGGCGCAGGGCGGGTGGAGGGAAGGCACAACCGGGTGGTGACAAACACGGCTGCTGGGCCAGCGCCAGGGACAGCTGCCGGCAGCGCTGTGTCAGGGTGCTCTCCTGTGGGTCCTACCAGGACCACGCTCTGGTCTCCCACACCTCTCCCAGCACCGGGGCATGCCCTCGCTGCCAGCACCAGACAAAGGAGAACCACCGCCCTGGCCAGGCCTGGCTCCAGCATGGGTCCCCCGCCCTGCAGGCACGCCTCATTCCACAGGCTGGGTGCCGCGGTGAGGGTGCTCCCCCGGCTGCCTGGCTGCTTGCCTGGCGGCAGTGCTGGGTGGGCCGCGGGGAGCATGCCCGCAGGAGGACACGCAAACCGGCTCTTTTGGCCCCAAAGCCACAGGGCAGCAGGGTGGGAGCGGGCTGGAGGTGCCTGTCCTGGGCCCGGCCGCCTGCAGGAGGAGCTGATGGTGCGGCTGGGGCTGTGGTTTGGGGCTGTGCTCCTGCCTGAGCCGGGCCTGGATTGCCTCCCGCCTCCTCCTGGGCCAGGCTTAGGACAGGCCTAGCCCCTGGGCTGCGCTGGGTTAGGCCAGCTCCAGCCACAGCAGGACATAGGCTAGCTGTGGTTTCTGCATGGCCTTCTGGCTGTACCCTCCTACCCGCCCTCCATCCTCCAGCATCTTCCACACATCCCTGGAGGGGTTCAAGGCCAGGCTGGGTGAGGCTTTGCACAACCTGGGCCAGTGGGAGGTGTCCCTGCCCATGGCAGGGGTGAGAACTCAATGATCTTTAAGGTCCCTTCCAGCCCAAAACCATTCTGTGATTCTGTGGTTCTGTGACAAGCCAGCTGTTGTCCCGGACATGAGCCAAAAGCAGCAGGACTCCCCGCTACCAAAGCAGGGCTCCTGGGGGATTTACCCACCCCATCAGAGGAGTCTGGGCTCATCCTGGAGGATGCTGAGCTGTTGTAGTTTTGATGCTGGCTGGGAGCCAACTCCACACAGCCGCTCACTCACCATTCCCCTTCCCCCTCCAAGGGGAGAGGGAGAGGATTAAAGGGGTGAAGGGAAAAGAGACTCCTGGGTTGAGATCAGAACAATCAAGTAACTAAACTACAATAATATCGAAAATAATACTAATTATTATAATAATAGTAATACGTACAAGTATACCAATGAGTGACACACGGTGACACTGCTCACCTCCTGATGACCAAGGCTCAGCCCGCTCCTGGCTAATGATCCTGGAGCACGAAGAGTCCTGAAACTGCAATCCAGGAAAGCAGATAAGAGCCCGAGTGTCCAAGAGCTGACCCTGGGAGAGGAACCACCCAGAAAGAGCCAACCCAGAAAGAGAGTGGATCTGGAGCAAGAGCGTGAGCTTTCGGATAGACCCTCACCTCTGGGCATGCTGTGCATGGATGGAACAGACCAGTGGCCAGTTTGGGTCTCAGTCCTAAACCTGGGGTCGAATCCTGGGCTGGTCACTGGGGCTGTGCTCCCTCCCAGCTCCTCCTGCCCCTGCAGACACGGGCACAGCAGAGAAGCTGGAAAGTCCTTGGCTGTCCTGGCAGCAGCTGGGCCCATCAGTGTGTGATCAGCTTCTGCTCAGCACAAACCCAAACCAGCCTCCCACCAGCTGCTGGGAAGAGAATGAACTGTGTCCCAGCTGAAACCAGGACATGAGCCCAAGCCAGGCAGGAGCGATGACTGCTCCAGGCTCCAATATGGGGAAAAGGGGGCAGAGAGACACAGACCACCACTTTTCCGGGGGTGGCAGGGCACGGCTTATTGCTGGTGGGGTCATTGCGTGCCCTTGGACACACTTAGGCACAGCTGGAGTCCCTGCTGTGGCAGCAGCCAGGAGAGTCCTTCGGGCAGCACCTGGCAGGGATGCAGGAGGCCATGAGGGTCACACAGGAACTGAACTGGGAGTGGGAGCAGCACTGCAGGAAAGTCAGGCTCTATACTTACCTGCAGTTTGCAAGTCTCTGGGTGCCACTGGTGAGGTGTGAGCACTGCAAAATACTGACTGCCCTCTGCCCCTTCGCACAGGCTAGGGCCTTCCCCTTTCCCCATCCTCCCCCTCCTTTTCCCCTTCCTCCTTCCCCTTTCTCCTTCCTCCTTTCTTTTTCTCCTTTCTCCTTTCCCCTTTCCCTTCCTCTTTCCACCTTCCTCTTTCCCCCTTCCCCTTTCTTCTTCACCCTTCCTCTTTCTCCTTTCTCATTCTCCTTTCTGCTTCTTCCTTTCCATTTACCTTCCCCCCTTCACCCTTCCCTCTTCCTCTTCCTCGTCCTTTTCCTCTTCTTCTTCCTCTCCCCTGCAGGCAAGGGGCCGGGAGCAGCAGCAGCAGCCCTGCACATGTGCAGCAGGAGCAAGCAGAGCCGGTGGGGAGCCATGCTGGCTGGTAGCACAGCTGGTGGCACAGCTGGTCGGCAGAAGTGGGAGCAGCTGGAGCCTCTGCCAGATGTTGCCTGGTACCCTGGGGATGGGGGGCAGCTCCTTGCAGGGAGCGCAGAGTGGGGTCCCCCTCGAAGCAAGGGGACGGCCACCAAGGCCAAACAGGCAGCTCAGTGTGGCAGCTCTGGCCCCTGCCTGCACCTTGCCTGGAGGGAGGCACAGGGACCTGTGCATGGGGGATGTGGGACGTGTGCCACCCCATGCCCCCTGGCATCCTTCCCTGTCACCTCAGGAGAGCCCAAGCTGGGGGCTGTAGGTGGGGGACTGTGTCTCGGGGAGACAGCAGAATGCACATCACAGCACAGCATGACATGGCATGCCACAGCACAGCATAGCACAGCAAGGCACAGGACACCGTGGCACGGCATGGCATGTCACGGCATGGCATGGCACAGCACAGCATGGCACGGCATGGCATAGCATGGCATGGCATGGCACAGCACGGCATGGCACAGCATGGCATGGCACGCCACGACAGGAAAGCCAGCATTAGGTTCAGAGGTACCGCAACTCTGTTGGAGGCTAGGCGTCGGGGAAAAGTTCTGAGTGGGAAGGTGAGTGAGGCCATGGGAGACGCAGCCACAACACATGGTGCTCGGCCTGGACGAGGCACTGGGCTGGCGCTGGCAGAGGGGTCAGGCTGCATGAGCTAATCTCTCCTTTTCCATCCTGGCTTTTTATGGTTCTGTGAATTTTCACTCCATTAGAAACAAGAGAGAAAACAACCCCAAAATAAGAGCAAAGGCAAGGGAGAGAGACGGGAAAAACCTGGGGGGCATGGGAGTACTCGCCATGGCAGGGCGCATGAGGGGCCATGGACACCCCCAGTGTCCCTTGTCCGTCCGCTGGACACCATGCAAACACCACCGCTGACCCCCGCGTCCTGCAAGATGCCATTGTCACCAGGCAGAAAGACATCAGGGGGTTGAGCTGGCGGGTGGGGGAGCTGGCGGGGGACAGGGAGGCCGGGTTGTGGGAAGTGGGGGATGCTCTGGCACCCCCGCGCCCCACCATGGCTCCTCCCCATTAAAAAGGCTGGCATGGGGATGGGGTGGGGGATGCGGGGAGGGGAGGTAGAGAGGAAGGGAGAGTAATTGAACATGACAGGCTGTTTATTTTGGCCCAAAGGGTTTCTTTTCAACAGATTTCAAAGCCCAGCCCTGGGGCTGGAGGGGGCGGACCACACAGAGGAGCAGGGGTGCGAGGGGGGATCGATGGGGCACCTGGACAAGAGGGATGAAGGCAAACCCCCCCACCTGCTCATCCCCAGAGAAGCGTTGGCTTTTCACAGCCCTGGGTGTGATCGCACACTCCAGCAGAACCACCCCTCCCCACGGGGTACCCCCCCAGGCGCCCACACGCTCCCACACGCACGTGCTTGCCTGCACGCACCCGCCGCACGTTCGCACGCTCCCCCAGCCCCTGCGTCTTCCTGCGGGCCAGGGCTCAGCTGGAGTCTTGGCTTCCCCCAGCGATATTTCAAAAGAGGCTGTTTATTAAAAAAAAAATTGCTAGGAAAGAAATAATTATTATAATCACATTAAGAGCTTTGGCTGTAAAAACCCTGTGAGAGTGCGGGGAAGGAGGCGAGGCTGCGAACAGGGGGTGGTTTTCCTGCCTGGTGCTAATTTTTTTTTTCAGTCCCAATCCAACACCCCACTCCCCCCCTTTTCCTCCCCTTTATCCTGGGAAATGAAAACAATTTATTTAATGATGGATCGTCCCTTTCTCTGGTCACTGACCTTCTGGGTGAATTTCTGCTGAGCTCAGCGGAAAATGCGAAGCTGGGTTGTGGATCCCATCTGTGGGTGGGGGAAGGGAGAAAAGGGGGGGGGGGGCGCTAAAACTCACCCTCATCTTTCCCAAAAACCACAGAAACAGTCCTGGGGAGCAGGGATGGGGGAGGATGGATGGAGGAGCTGTACCCAGAGTGGGAGAGGGGATGGCGGAGCTGTACCCAGGGTGGGAGAGAGGATGGAGGAGCTGTACCCAGAGTGGGAGAGGGGATGGCGGAGCTGTACCCAGGGTGGGAGAGAGGATGGAGGAGCTGTACCCAGAGTGGGAGAGGGGATGGAGGAGCTGTACCCAGGGTGGGAACAGGGATGGAGGAGCTGTACCCAGGGTGGGAGCAGGGACAGTGGAGCTGTACCCAGGGTGGAAGCGGGAATGGAGGAGCTGTACCCAGGGTGGGAGCAGGGACAGTGGAGCTGTACCCAGGGTGGAAGTGGGAATGGAGGAGCTGTACCCAGGGTGGGAGTGGGGATGGAGGAGCTGTACCCAGGGTGGGAGCAGGATGGGAGGCAATTTTCAGACCTGGCCAGACATGAGACTGGGGATGAGGCTGGGGACATGTGTGGGGACACCAGGGGCTCCCAGCAGCGACTTGTGTCAATGTGACCCCCGCAGCAAGCAGTATGGGCCCTGGCCGCCCCGGTGCCTAGCCAGGCTCTGATCCCCGGCGAGAGTAAAGTCAGGGGAGTGGGGGGAAGGGGCAGGATCACACCAACCAGCCACCTTTGGTTCACAGGGGCTGTCAGCACCCAGCGTACATCACCCCAGGGCCCCGGGCGTGGGTGCAGCCTGGTGTCCCCCCACATCGTGCTCAACCCCAAGGTGACCTGCGAAGCAGGGATGGAGCAATCTGGCATCCAGCCCCCTCCCCTCTGGCCCTTCCTCTGCCGTGGCCTGTTGCTCAAAGCATGGTTCTTGTAAAAATGCGTAAATATTTATACAAGAATAATTTAAAAAACATGGCCTGTCAAATAATCAAAGCAGCAGAACATCCGAGAAGCTTTCAGCTGGATTGGGAAATCCGGTGTTGCTTTCCGACGCCATGCTGCGATGCTGGAGGTGCTTGTGGCCTGCCCCGAGCCCTGTGGGCCGCCGAACTGGCCAACGTGGCTTTGCAGAAGGTTTGAGGTCGTCACTCATGTGGTTTGGGGACCATGGTAGTAGGCAGCCTTCACTTGCATCAACTGGAGCTGCCCACTGCCAGCAGCACCAGCTGGGGATGGTACTTTGCCAGGCACCAGTTTCAGCCTTACATCTTGGTTTCAGCACTGTCCCCTGCACCGGGACCACACCAGGAGCCGGAGAGATCCTTGAGTGAAGGGCTGCACCCGTGCCCCTACCGAACTGCACGGTGGGGCCGGGGGCTAGCATGCGGAGTGGCAGGGTGGCCCCCGAGCTGGCAGGGTCGCCCCCCGTGTCGCGGGGTGGCCTGGGGTACAGCATCCCCATCCTCAGAGCCTGCAGTGCCCTCAGCATTTTGAAAGCTCGGCTTTGCAGCAGTTGGGGTGAGAGCCCTGGGCCAGGGTTTTCCCCCAGGGAATGAGATTTGTGGCCGTCTAAATGGTCCCACATCCCCATTTGCTCTGGTGTCACCAGTTGCCAGCCCAGCCACAGCTCCTCTCCTGTGTCCCAGTGGCACCATGTCCCCCCAGCACAACCAAGAAGCCCCCAGGCTGCCGCTCCCCAGGGGAACAGCCTTCAACAGGCAGCACCTGGAGACCCCCCACCCTGCTTTTTTTCTGTTCACTTGGGGCTCACCTGGCTGGGGCAAGGTGGGGGATGCGATTGCCACCCAGTGATGACCCTGCCACCATAGCTCAGCCGACCCGCAGCCACCAGATACATCAGCCACACAGTTCGGGAGGTCCCAGGGTGGGAGAGGGGAAGGGGTCCCCCCCATTCCCACAGCCCCATGGAGCTGGAGAGCAGAGGCAGGCACGGCTGCGGGCTTGGGTGGTGCGGGGGGAGCTGCGTGTGCAGTCACCTCCGTCCTCCTGGCTGCCCTCCAGCCCTGTCCCACTACCCGCATTCATGCGTGGGGTTCGCATTCTTGCATTCTTTGAACCTGGGCTAGATATAATGAGTCCAAACCCCTTCGTTAAAACCTTGCCTCCCCCAAAAAACATGCACGCACCTCCCTGGGCTACCTGGCTGCCTCGTCCGCCCCGGGGAGGGAGCTCCTGGGCCCGGTTCCCCCCCGCCACGGGAGGTGATGCTTGTGCCGCGCACGTGTTCGGCATCCGCGGGGAACGCTCGCTGCGCTCAGCCTAATTAGCTGGAAGGGAGGGGGAGAGCCAAATCCAAACCATGTGCTGACCTACAGGCCCCTCCGCCCAAAAGCATCCGTGCTGAACGCTCTCTGGAGCGTTAATGGCTCCCCGGGTCCTTTCTGCACGTCCATGTCCCGTCCCCCTCTCAAAACACGCGGGGCCTGGCTGCGGGGGTGTGAGGCTCTGTGCTCCTTTCCCGGTGGTTCTCCAGGACAACCCTGGGGCAGCGAGAGGCAGCCGGGAGGAACGTGGGGGTGACTGCCCGCAGATTTACACCAGCCCCAGTGCTGCGATGCTGGGCAGAGCCAGGCATGGGGTTGGCTGCAGGGCCTCAGCCTCCATCCCACGGTCCTGGAGCCAGCGTCTGCCCCATTCCCTCTCCCTCCGGCACAGCTCGGCAGCGGGCGAGCTTTCCCCCTGCTCGCCCTGTGCCCTCTGGCAGTGCCCACTGGCTGGGTGCTGGCAGAGCCCGGGGGGAGGGCCCAGGCACAAGCACTGCTGTGCCCCATGGTGTTTCTCTGAGGAGAATGGCCGCTCCTGGGCGTCAGGAACCCTGCCCTGTCCCCACCCCAGCGTGACAGACCCTTCGGGCTGGGCACGGTGGGTCCTGGCCCCATTTTGGAGGCCACCAAGAAGGCAGACACGCTGAACGGAGCTGCGG
The DNA here is from genome assembly GCA_013400615.1 of Syrrhaptes paradoxus. NCBI lineage: Eukaryota > Metazoa > Chordata > Aves > Pterocliformes > Pteroclidae > Syrrhaptes > Syrrhaptes paradoxus. The sequence goes on along the minus strand of VZTO01006040.1, from coordinate 2,250 downwards.
GAGGAGGAACGGGGCATTTGCTGGTGGGCAGAGCTCGGTCGGATGGTGTGGGGAGGGGGCTGTGGCCTCCCGCGTTCCTCCCAGCTCCGAGCCCAGCTTTGCACCGACTCCAGCTCCTGGCCCAGAGGAAATGGCTGCCGGCTGTGGCTCACAGCTGTTTTCCCCGCTCCGTTTGCTGCTTTCAATTTAACATCCCGGGGAACTGGATTGGGACGAGGTGGGGGGGAGCACTGCGGTGCTTTCCCGTGTGAAGCTCTGCCTGGAAGAAGAAAATCCTTCCCTTGCGCTCAGGATGGCTGCTGGCAGGGATGGCTGCTCCCTCCTGCCTGCCCTGCCTGTCCCCAGGGGGAAACCCGCCGGCAATGGCCACTGAGGGGATGCTCATGGCAGGGGAGGGGGGGACAGCTCGGTGCCACCATGTCCCCATGTCCCTCAGGAGCTGAACTTGCTACAGGGTCTGGCACGGCATGGCACTGCCAGGAGACAGGATTTTTGGGCACACGAGGTGGACTCAATGCCAGGCGTGGGACCGTGGGGCTTGCTCTCCCGGGTGCGAGGTGGGCGATGGCAACATCCAGAAGACCCCTGTGGCTGCTCCCCAGTACTCTGCCGGCACCCCTGGAGCTGTGGCTGGGCTGCGTGGAGGGGGTGGCCGTGCCCCCACTGCGTCCCCCGGGCTGGGAGAGGGGCGAGCAGCCTAATAATGCCTTCCAGAAGATCAGCTATAAATGGCCGGGGAGGGTAATTCATATCAAACTCATAAAGCCTTTATTAGTGTCTCGGGGGAGAAATCCGGATGTGGCCGTTTATTTATTTTGGATTTCGCTTTTTCTTTTTTTTTTTTTCTTTTTTTTCCTTTCAACATTTTCTTCCAGGAGATTTTTAAAGGGACAGGGCTGCCTTGCCGTGTTCAGCAACAGGGCTTGGCGGGGGCCAGCTGCCCGCAGGGATATTTGGTCCTGCAGCATCGCTGCCAGCTGAGGTGCTCTGGCATCTCAGGGAGTCGTGCAGATTTCGGGGTCTGGCTTCGGGGTCACTTCAAGGAGGGGGCCAGGGGTGCCGTGCTTCCTGAGGGCATTTCAGAGCTCCACAGCTTTGTCCTGGGTGCTGCATCACCTCTGCCTGGGAGCTCCCTCCTGCACCCAGCCCTGCTCTCGGCTCTCTGCCCGTGCCTCAGTTTCCCCGGCTCTCCAGAGGGGCGTTGAGCCCCGCGCTGGCACTGCCGCCGCTCAGGGCAGCCAGCAGCGCGTGGGCGAGGATTTTTGGGAGCACCCTCGCCGCGATGGCAGAGCTAGGCCCCTGGTGAGGCAGACTTTCCGCAGCGGTGTCAGCGGCTGGTCCGAACCCAGTGCTGCTGTTGTTTGCTCCTCCACTTTGCTCTTTACATAATTTGTTCCTTGGCCCCTTTTCAAACGTACCTCGCAATCGTTACAGCAGAGGATATTTATACAGCGGGGGTGTGGAATAACACGGAAAACCTCTGGAGCTGGGGACCAGATTCCCGCACCATACCAGTGCCGGGGGTAGGCGATGGCCCCCCGGTTTTGCTGGGCCCTCCCTGGTTTTGCTGGGATGCTGGACAGGGCTGGATGGAGTTCTCCCTCGCAGCCCCCCACTGCTGTGCCATGGGACAGGTTGGGTGCAGTGCAGTGGTGCTGGGAGGGGATGGGGACTCCCAAACCCCCCACTCCGGCTGGGTCTCCCACCCCAGCACCTGCCTGGTGGTAGCACAGGCAGAATCCATCATTAACTATCAATTAACCAGCAAAATCCACCAGTGTCTTTTATAGCGGGGGGTCCCAGCGGCAGCCCCGCCAGCTTTGTGGGGGACTCGGCCTTTCTTGATAAAACCATTTGCTGATGATAAATGTAGGGTGGGTGCCGGTTTGTTTTTTTTTTTTTTTCTCCAGTGGAGAGACAAAGAGGCCCTTGAGCCTAAAGTGTAACTTAAAACATGGCATTCCTGAAAAGAATTTCCTGATAATATTTTTAGCACCTGAAAAAAAAAAAAAAGGAGGGGGGAAGAAAGAAAAAAAGGCAAATAACACCTTTTTTTTTCTCTCTCTCTTCCACTCTTTCTGTTTTTCCCCTCCGGTTCTCTGTTTTAAAGGCGCAGAGGGGACTCGCTGCTGAACTGCACCTGGGGGGAGCTGGGTCGGGCTGGCTCTGAAGGGGGGTCTGCGCCCAAGCGTGTCCTTGTGTGGGGACTGCTTTTCCCCCGTGGGGGATGGAGGGGCGGCGAGGGGTCCC
>VZTO01006039.1:27146-62349 GCA_013400615.1 Syrrhaptes paradoxus | reverse complement strand
TTTTTTTTGGTTTTTTTGTGTTTTGTTGTTTTTTTTTTAAATTTTACCTCTTTTTATTTCCTAGCTTTACTGATGCTTATGGGAGGGTTTTTTTTCACATTTATTTCATAATATCTAGCTAGGTTCTTACTCCTAGAGCTCGTATGTATGTGCACATGTTTATAGTTTTGCTTAATTTCACCAGTCACTGCTGGAAAAGTTCTATAAATACCCTGATTGTATTTGTTTCCTCACTTGCCCCATAACTTCTCTTCCAAGAACTTATCTTTCTTCAAATTTCTTTTGAAGTTAATTCAGTTAAAGACAGCACACAATGTCTGTCTGTGTGGTTGAAGGGTTCTGTTCTCGGTTAAGGCGTTCTGACACCATTTGAGAGACTCGCAGTGTTCATACAGATATTTTTTTTCAGTCATACCAACTCTTTGGGTTACAGAATAAACAGGATTTTAGGACACAACATAACCAGGCTGCATGACATTAGAGATGCTTGAGATACCCAGCAACGTTGCTCAGAATTGAGGCTTTGTAGTTACTATGCTTTCTTTAATATTTAGCAAACTCAGCTGGCTCATACTTTCAAGAGGGAGGAGTAATCTTCTTTGGTTTTTTCGTTCTTTTTTCTGATCCTTGGAAGCAAATCATGTTAGGCCTGGAAACAGTCTGATAGAAATGGGAGCCCACATGTATTCTTTGTAAACAAAAATATGAAAAGCAATAACTTTGATTGGAGTATGACAGTATGGGTATCAATGTGGGGAAGTGGAGAAGGAGTCTGGATGTCAGTGAGGGAGCAGAACTCATTTTGTAATTCTCCTTTCACCTAAATGAGGACTAAATTTGTCTGACCCTGCTGCTCTGTGAGAGCTTTCTTGTTGATTTCTTTTGTTTTCCTAACAGAAATGTCATTTTAAGAATCCATGAGCAATTACCTCTTTTCGTTGTAGAAAACAGGCACTTGAGTTCTGTGTATATAAGGGGGGATGCTATATTTTTTTTACGTGTTCTGAACTAAATAACTCACTATTAGCTACAAACAAAATGAGATCACAAGGAAGGAAGGAAGAAAGGAGGAAAAAAAAACAAAACACAAAAGATAACTTTTCTGCTGCCATTCTTAAAATCCCTACAGGATCACATCCTGAAAGCAATATACTCTTGGCTGGGAGTATTTTGCCTTGTAGTACTTGTGAGTAGGACATGCTTCCAAAAAAATGTTGCTTGGTCCACAGTTGGGCAGAGTTTTGACAATAATACAAATTTTTCATATCTTGTTCTAAGGGAAATAGAAAAAAACCCATCTACATCTTTCAGATTTGTTATTAACAGTACTTGTAGTTGTACCAACATATGCAAAAATAGATACAGGCAAAAATACGAACTGACACTTCTAAGCGATGCTGGTTTTACTTTGCATATGAAAGTGCAATACCCTAACACTTCTGTCATCTCCAAAATACAATTCATGTTGAAGTTTACTAAAAGTGCCTCAGTTCTCAGTGTTTCTCACATCTTATAACTATTCATTCCACTTATGTATTTTTTTTTGTTTTCAATATACTTTGCATAGCATCTTCTTTCATTTCTGATACTAATGCCTGCTAGCATTGGGTAAGAAAGGCTTCTTAGAGAATTGCCAGGGAAAATAAAATGATCCCATAGTCCAGCAAGCTCACACAAATGGTATTGGGTTTACTTGCAGGTCTGTTTAACCTATAGAGTACTTTTCAAACAGAAAAACAAATGCTACGGTTACTAAATAACATAATGAAGTAATTTTCCACAATATCTCATTTTTAAAAGGTGCTCCTGGCTGAGTAAGATTGATTTAGCAGAACTACTAATAACGTCTTGAAAGATATGAATAGAACAAAAGACAGCAGTTACAAGTTGGTTGCAACAAGGAAAATTCTGATTTAAAAAAAAAAAAATCACAGTGAAAGTGATTAATCCTCAGACCGAGCTGCCCAGAGAAGCTGTGGAAACTCCATCCTTGGAGATTTTAAAAACTTGACTGGGCAAGACCCTGAGCAACTTGATTCAACTTGGGAAGTGTGTTTGTGTGGAGGAGAGGGTGGCAGTAAGTGACCTCCAGAGGTCAATTCCAACCTGAATTACTCTGTGCTCCTGCAATATCTGACCAAGGGTTAGGTGGCAGTTCATCATGCAGTAGAGTATCAAGAGGAAAGTCTGCCCTGTTGCATAATTCAGCACAAAGTTAATTTCTGTTGACCAATTTCTGTTGGAGAGCGGATTTTTCTTTTTTGGAGTCGAAACACGCTCAAGACTGTTTGGTGTTTTTGGATGTTCTCTCTCTCTCCCCTGCCCCGGCTCCAGCTTCTCTCCTGATGTAACTGCATGAAGCATGAAATAAGGCAGAAGGAATTTCTTTTGATGCTGCTCAGATAGGTTTTGTCAAAACCTAGACTCTGGATATGTGAGGGGGTTTTGACAACTTGCCACTCTAGACTTTACTTGTAGCTTCTGTAACCCCATGTCGTGCCTTTCGACTGTTGGATTGTCTTACTGTCTCTGTAACTGATTTCACCTTGTGGACTGCTCATAATTCTTTCTCAACACTATATTATGGCCGAAAACTGCAGCTTCCTCTGGGACTAGGGTTCCATCACACAAAGTGATAGGGTTAGGCTCTCATAGGAGTAACCTATTCATATCTTGATGAAGGTATTACTTAAAAACATGAGGTTTCTGACTCCTACAAAAAAGTTGAAATTGCTTCATTATCTTGAGGATTGGATGAGGTGAAGAAAGCTAATTAAATCTTGTATCTAATATCCCTGAGAGTTTTCTTTGTGGAAACTCTACTACTAGCATTTCTTTTAAAATCTGGCACCTGCACACTTCCCCTTTGTTGAGCCCTACTGTAAAGCAACAAGAATATTTTGGTAGAGATAATTGAGGATAGCATAGTGTCTTTATATCGTACCTCAAATTTCATCTGGGTTACAGCAAGAAGCAACTTTTTATTAAAGTAACCAAAGCTTGTGAATAAGATGGAAAACTACTGTCACCAAAAGTCTGGTTTAGCCAGAAGAATGAAAACCATGACTTGAATAGACCCTTTTGTCTGACTTTCTTCCAACTGCCTCAGCTAGCAGTCAGCCTTAGCTTAGACTGTATCTGCCATTGTGTTTTTCAAAGTTCCCCTTTGCAGATAAGATGCCACTAATCTGAAACTCACCTATGCTAAAATATTTTAAAACTTTTGAAATGAAATAAGGGGTCAAATGTTAATAATCTGTTGATACAAAGCATCAAAAAAGCTGGTGTAAATCCCAACTTCGATTTCTGTAGCTTTTAAATCAGTTTCTGTGTTTTTAAAGAGCAGACAAGTGATATTGGATGTGCTTAATATTTAAATTTCCGCTTGCAAAGGTTTTATAAAAGATTTGTGAATGTGGGGGGCATATTACATATCTGATATGTAAATATCAGATAGTAGGAGCTCTATGATTGTCATAAGCACCTCTCAACTTATTTAAATCTGTAATTATCTATAACACTTGATGAACATTTCTTATTACCTCTGTCAACACTTTGTAAATTCTGTGTGAGTTCTTATACTGTGTCCAAAATATTAATAAACTGGTATCGGTTTAATTACGTGATTTTATATATGACCAAATACAGGTTTTGCTGGTTATTAATCTTTTAATCTTTAAAAGGTGTATTAAAGAAATGGGCTTTGCCTTAAACTAAAATAAGAATGGAGGACCTTTTTTTTCTTTTTTGACAATGGAATTTCTGATCTTTTTATTCCAGCATCTATTTTTTTCCTTTAGATGTGAATTTTCCTTTGTTTGCCACATGTTTCATTTTTTTTCAGTGGAGCGAAACTCCCATTACCATTACAGAACAGGCAACATATGAGCTGAAGCTGTTCACAGAGACAGAAAATCAGGACAGTGTCATGGACTACATTCCAGTTCAGAGACAGGCATCCTTGGGCAATGAATTCCTAGTAACCTCTGGTAGCAAGCAGATGAGCTGCATTTTGAATGTAAAACTTTTGTCGATCCTCTTTTTTTCTTTTCTACACCTTTGCCACCTTCCCTAGAGTTTCAGGTCTCATAAAGTTAACATAGCAAGATTGGATGTATAAACTGTGAGTTATAGTATATTTTACCTTTCCCGGTAAAGCAGAATTTTGTGTTTACTTTTGCTTCTTTGGGGTATCAGCACATCCCGTATGTAGCCTGTTACTGTGTCAATAAAATAAAATTAGTATAGCTCTGAAGCTTGAGGGCTGATGGCATGTTGCTATTCATGGAGCATCCTGAAAGAAAGGAATTTAATTACAAACACTCAGCATAAATCACTTACAGATCACCCTGTCAGATGAGCTTGCTACATGTGGTTGGCTGGCAAACTGAAGAATTTATGAAGCATTAACTATGTCACTTTTAGCGAGATTTAACGTACAGTAACATTATGCTCACATAAAGCTCTTCGTGAATGAGACTGGAAAAATGTTAACTGTGCCAGTTTCAAAGGATCAGTGCAATGAATATGATAGTGTGTCTGTGCTGAGTATTTCCACTTAGCTAATCTGAACCTGTTAGAGGAAAAGACTAAATTCAAATGATCAAAAGGAGCTTGAGGTAGTGTTAGAGCATGAAACTCCCTGGACAAATTCACTGTCATTTAATGATATATTTCACAAAGAGAATCTTGTTTAATACATAGATATGCTCTGGTATAGTAAGTATGGATTATTGAATTATAGTCTTTTTGTCTTTTTTTTTTAATAGGTAAAACTTTCATTTTCAATCAGACCTTAAGTTTTAGTAAGATGCATTGTCTCATACTATCAGTCTCCTGTAGCATTAGCATGCCTGCAGCCCGTTTGTCAGAGAAGACGACCCCATGGTCTCTGGAGCCATGCCTGGTATGCTTTCTTTTAGTTCAGGACAGCAATTGAGCACCTTGATACTTACAAGAGAAAACCAGTTAGGAAGAATAATAGGAACCCACTGTACCTCTAAATAGATTAACCTTCAAAGCTTAGTTCTCTGTTAGCCCAATTTAATTCATCTAGATTTGTCTGCATCTTAGCAGACCCAAATATGATGGTCAAAGTTAATTAGACATCTAATGTATTCCTGTACCATGCAAGCTTATTCTCTATATATTATTGCCTAAATATAGTGTGGATGTCCTCCATATAGGATGGATGTCCTCCCACTGGCTTTTCCTTTGCCATATATTATCCCTTGTCACTCCTAGGGAGGAATGTGGTCTTGCTGAATGATATGAAATATGAGAAAGACTCAGAACTTAATTAGCTGCCTCTGGCAGCTAATCCAGGCTATGGAGTCCTAAATGCTGAGGAGTCTGTAGCAAAAACCTCAGAGGCTAAGGCTGTGGTGAAGTAGTTCAAGAGACCATAAGGCTCGTAAGATCAGTAGAGCAAGAAATTTGATATTTTGTTCAAGTCTTCCCCTTGATTCATGCCCCTAGTATTTTTTGAGAGTTCAGTTTTGCAAGGTCCCATTAGCAATTTGATCATATATTTCTAAAAGTCCATGTGCATTATTGCCACGTGGTTGATTTTCCATGGCCTTTTGGCTTTGTTCAGAATTAATTTTTTAAAAGTGTTTTTTGGCAGCTGCCTACTAATGTTTCAAAATCACAGAATCACAGAATCACAGAATGTTAGGGATTGGAAGGGACCTCGAAAGATCATCTAGTCCAATCCCCCTGCCAGAGCAGGAACACCTAGATCAGATCACACAGAAACGCATCCAGGCGGGCTTGCGCACCCGCTCCTTGAACTATCCGCCCTAAACCCCTGAAATCTCTTTTCATAGTTCTCAGGCTCCTCTGAGCAATTTCATCACTGCCCACCTGAACTATGAGTAGTGGGTAGTAATCAGTGGGGTGAACCAGCTTTGGGAGTTTTCTATTTATATCCCTGACCCGGGCCCCAGGGAGACAGCACACTTCCCTACGGCTCGGGTCCGGTCTGCAAATGGGCCCCTCCGTTCCTCTGAGAATGGAGTCGCCTACCACAACCACCCTTCTTTCTTTCCTGGCAGAGGCAGTCTGAATGCGCAGAGTCGACTGCCTCGCCCTTGGAAACCTCTCAGGGGAACCTTCCCGCGTCTCCCCACCTACCTCCCCTTCAATGTCCAAGGCTGCAAACCTATTGCTCAGGGGAACGCGGGGACATGTGACAGGCAGAGGGGGAGGTTGTCCACGACGCCGAGCAGGGACCCTCTCCCAGCCCTCCCCATCCCTCAGTTCCCCCTCCTCTGCCTGACAGGGCAGGGGGTCCGCCCCCACTTGTGGGGTATCTCCATGGTGCCTTTCCCTCTGGCACACCAGGGAGTTACTCCACCAGTCGATCTCCCGCTCACAGTCCCTGGTGGAAAATGTTGTGGCTGAACTATTTAGGTGGGTTTATCTTAATTACTGTCTGGTGTGCTTCCAGTGTCTATCTGCAAGATAGTAATTTATTTCTAAATCACAGCCCAAGTTGCTTAAGGGAGCAGCAGATATTTCCTGGTGTTAACCAACGCCTTGGTGCTCAATACTAAGACAGGCAGCATGCTCTCAGCTGGACTAAACCTGTACCTTGGTGTACTAGATTAAAAAAAAAGATAATTAAAATAAAAAAAAAAACACCTTTAGTTCAAAAGAATTTTTTTGAGCCTTTCTATGTGTCCATATGGAGGACAGGGTGGTTCCTACACAATGTCTTAAAATGCCAGCTTTAGTGGGGAATAAAGTGGATTATCAAGAAGAGGTGCCAAACTGGGGCTGTTTATGGACTTACGTGCCCAGTATCTTAAAACAGACTACACTGGCTACTGAATTTGAAAGAAGTCTGTTATATGAGGCTCTGATTAATGCACGTCTTGGTCTAGGACACAGCCACTAAACTCAGTGAAGCCAACTAATAGATTATGATAATATCTTATCTTTCCAATGCAATTACCTTTTCAAATGAGTAGAACCTTTCACTGAAAGGATAAACCTGTCCACAGCGGGGCTTTAAAACCTTAAAAGGCTGGAATAAGGTGAAGAAGTACATGGACAGGTCATTGACCAAGAACAATATTAGACTAAGAGTAAGTTATCTCTTCTTTTTTTGTAATAAATCAAAAATAACATTACAGTGTCCTTAGAAAACAGTACCTTAATTAGAGGTTATTCTTCAAGGCTCACACAATGTCTTATCAGTGCTTCTTTTATCTTAAAGGTGGTTTTGATATCAGCTTAGTGCTGGGAGCAAGCAGTCTATTTCATAAGCAGCATACGTTGTCCTGACTTCCTGTTCTTACTTTGAAGATGTTCTTCCTTTTCAATTGGTAATTATATTTTTAAATTGAGGATTATCAGATTAAAAGAAAAACTATGTTAATTTTAAATGCAATATACTGAAATTGAATTCTTTTTTTATGTAGCTTGTCCTATTTGATAGCCCATGTGATATATGGTAGGGAGCTTATTTCTTATGTGCTACTTCATTGCTACAATTTTATTTTGATTATTTTATCAGGTCAGCAATTATTTTGTGTTTACTGCGAATTCAGTCTTGATGTTTCTTTTTCTTCCACTAAACCTTTCTCTCTCTGTCCCCACTGCCCAGACGTATTGTCATTATTTTGATCCATTGTGTGATTCAATCTTTCGTGACAACTCAGAATTAACCTTCTTGTTGGTTGCTTGTCAACATTATGAAATAATTTCAGAGCTGTCTGGTTTCCCTCACTGATGTTTTCTATTAAGACTTAGGAAGATTGTATCTTTGTTCGTATTGCAAAGGGAAATTGGCTTCAACTTTGTTCAGGTCTCTCTTTAGCATTACCCAACTCCCTCCTTCAGTCTTCAGTGCTAATAGTGATTGGTTTGTGGTCCTTCCTCAGGCAATTTTTTTTAATTTTAATAATGAAGCTACTATATATTTCCATTAAACTAAGGCCATAGACATTGTTAGAGTTATCTAACAATGAGGATGATGTGGGCTACCCTAACTGACTTTTCCTGAAGCAGATTGATGTTCTGGATTCAATTCCTGTTAGAGTTTGCCTTTAAAAAGCTTAACTATCATTTAAGAGGTTAAATATAGTTCAGAAATATATTTATCATAAATTTTTTCAACTTCCTTTTCTTCAGCCTCTTAAATACCTTGCTTTTCACAGTTAGCTGCTTCTTCAGACATCCTCTCTGTCTCTTCTCTTTCTCATTTTGTTGAAGAAACCTTTTTTTCCTTAATTATTTATGGCATGATTTAACGGTAAAGTTGATAGCACACATTGCTTCTAACTTCATTATGAGGTTGTTATGCCTTTTTCCTTTTTAAAATTCTGTGCCCGTCTATGAAGACTTAAATCCTTTCCTTCTATCCTTAGAGAGGACTGTGATAAAAAGTGTGCATTTTACTCCCTTTAGTAGGAGTCTGCCCTGATCACCAACATCTGTGCTTAGACAAAAGCTAATAGAATTTTGTTTATAAAAAATACCTAGGCAAAGATGGTACACTAATAAAACACAGGACTAACAATCAAGGATAGTATGGGACTCTGAAGTTTCTGTAAGTTAATTCAGCAGTAACTTCTTTGCTTAGTGCCTTGGGGTCACAGAGCTTGGGAAACCTGGATTTTAGCTTCTCCTTCCTTTGAGGTGAGTTTTTAGAATGTGCAGTCTCTATGTTCTTTTCAGAGATCTCTATTACCCAAGAAGTCCACATCAATACAGAATCTCATCTAAAAGTGTATCATCTCACTGGATTTGAATATGCAAATTGAAAGAGATTAAGATAAATGCTATTAAAAGATAAAAGATAAATTCATGTACATTCTAATATCTCATTTTTAAAAAAAATGTTTCATCATGTAGTTCAAAAAATTTTTCTGAATACTAAACATTATTTTTGCACAAATGATCAAGGCAACGTGTAACTCTGTCTTCCACAACACATTTACAAAGCTTTCATGATTGTAGATGACTCCTGAAAAAGGGGTTTGAGCAGGAGGAGAAAAGAATTTTCAAACACAGGTGAGTTTAGGATGAATTATTTCACTGATTTATTTGTTCACATATCAAATGAAAAAAAATGGCTTTTGAACAAAATTGATATTTGTCTCCCTGTGTTTAATTTGATAAATTTAGTCAACATCAGCAAGAATCTTCTTTCATAAACTTTTTTCACAGATATGTTGTACTGAAGAGGAGAATTCTCTGTTCATTGATTTTATTAAAAGGTATTTTTATTTGTTTTCAAGATTTCAGTGAATGCTTTGAAAAGCAATTTACTTTGGATCATAGAAAGAATACATCAGTGTCAAGCTTGTCTTTTACTGTCCAGTTGTTTAATGACATGTTCAATTAAAAAAATCAGGCAATATTTTTATAAGTTTAAACTCTTCTTCTGATGTTTAAAATGTTACGTGACTAATTCCAGCTGCTGCAGAATCTGTTGTTTCCCGTATCATTGTCCACATGATATAAAAATACTTACAAATATTCCATTAGCTTGAGAACTCACACTTCAGCTGGGTTGCCAGGCACCTAGAAATCCTTTGTAAACAGACAGAAGCCTCAAATCGTGCTTGGTCAATATTTCTTTTGGAAAAACAGGAATTATCCAGGAAAACCTGGCATATGGTAGTCTTCTGCAGCCTGCCTGTGAAGCCAGTATATACAAATACTGCTGGATTGGGGTAGAAACTTTGTTAGAAAATCAGTCTCTTCTTGTTCTTCTGGGCAGTTCTGGATATGCCCTCCTACTTTATACACAAGCACTATAAATGTAGCTGTTAACACCAAGAAAGAAGCGATTTCTAGGATAACAGGTACTTTTCAAAAGGAATAGGAACAAGAGTTGTTCCTGACCCAATAAAAAGATTACTAAAAGTTGGTGCTTTGGATCTTCATCACACTTACACAGCATATATTACAATTTACATTCTTCTTGTACGGAAAGTGCTGTTATTGAAGATCTGTGATCTGGATGGAAGCTTGAAGCTTTTTTGTAGAATTAGTAATCAGTTCACAGCTGTTATTTTAAGTCTTCTACAGATATTAAAGAAACAAAAACCACCAACTTTTTTTTTTCTCTTTTACCAGTATCAATAGTAGCTGCTAGAAAGATTGCTATTAAGATGACAATACTGCAGATTTCATATTGTGTCTTACCTTACTGGTGAGAGTCACCTTGCAGGAAACGTTTTGGCAAGGTAAAAGGAATAGGCAATGTGTTTCTAAAAAGTCAAACTGTACAATATTAAAGAATAGTTGAGTTATGTGTTGATTAAAGGACTCTTGTGTGATGGTTAGAGACAAAAGGGATGTGATGTTACTGATTTGTGTCATTTCAGAATGATTGAACTAGTTGGATTTATTCTTAAGAAGTCAGTGATGTATATAGACATTGTTTCTTTTGTATATCATTACATGCAGGATAAGTCATAAATAACTTTTGCTACTGGAATGTACCCAAAACACAATTCTGATATCCTTTTAAAATATTAAAAATACTGAAATTTTGAAGAGACATTGCATACTTCACAAAATCTGGGAAAATTATGTAACTGTCCTCTCTCTGAAGGCAAAATTCCAGTGCTAGCTGACTTGCACTTGAGGATCCTTCTGATACTTGCAGTATCCTTAGTGAAAGAGGAATACATATATGAAATCCCTCCTCATGTAGAGTAGGATTTCTGATCATGTACTTTCCAGAAAACCCCATGACAATATGGAATTCAATCTTTCAAATTGAGATTTGTATAATCTAACACTTCAGGCACCTAAATGAAATGGGGAAGCTGAAAAAAAAAACAAAACTATTAAAGTTGTCAAGAATATATCCTAGAATACAAAGAGGAATAATCAAGGATCTAATTTGGCTTCTCAGGGTAAGTGTCTATATGCAAATATGTCCCATCTATAATCACTGGCACAACTGCTAGTGGGTAGGTACCTGAACACATTGTCAGTGCTGAAAACCAAACTCAGGTTTAAATTCTCTTTTAGCTTATCAAACTGCTTCATGGGTTTATTGGACCAGGACCTATTTACGGCACTTATTTCCCTGTCTTTGAGTCATTCTTACATTATAGTCCCTAAGGTAATTGCAGGTTTTGTCAGTATTTTTAACTCATTTTTTATTAGGCATCTTCAATACTAAGAAAAGTGGAAGAAATGTGAAGATCAACATAATGATGAAAACAGAATAAGGAAATTGGGTACATCTAGGGGAAGTGAACAAGTGCTGAGCTCTCTTTTGCCCCCAGTTAGGTTGCCACCAGCATCTGCACTTCTTACTACAAAGCATCTTGGATGGGCTGCAAATTTCAGCTTTACCTTGGGTTGTGGTGTTTGTGGTCCTATTGCACGAGGTGATGAGAGGGTGGCACTGAAAGGTCAGGAAAGCTTGGCTTTTTTTCAAAGAGAGAAATAAATTCTACCCATGTTTTACTTTCATTGCTGTCTAGACATGCTTCAAGATTATGGTGACAGCATATAGCACCTTCAATAGTAAGCTAAGGAAAAAAACGTAAGAGTAAAGCTAACCTGCAGAATAAATAAATAACAGGAAAGGTGCATAAGGTAGCAGTTGGTAAAATAACTAGTTTAGAGCCGCCGTTATATCGGTGTGCCAGTTTATGGCATCAGCCATAGAAATTTATGTAAGAATTGGACAAATATTTTATGTGATGCCTTAGCAATATAATGTGATTGCAAAGGAAGGCGATTCACACAAAAAAAGGGAGTTCTTCCTGGTTTTCCTAGCTTCCTTCAGTAGTTTTGGTTGGTTGGTCGCTCCCAAGACCAATGTGTATTGGCCTGTTTCCTGACTACAATCATCTTGGAACAGCTTAACAGATTCTATTATTACTTCCTAATTCAAAATTATTTTAACTGTTATAGCAAAACATTATTTTAAGGTGGTTGTTTTAGGAAAGAAGTTTGTGGGTTTGGGTTTTTTGAAAGGCTGAAAATTGTAACAGAAAAGATATATCCAGGATAGCAGACTTACAAAGATATGAAATGATATGTTTTCATAAGTCCATAAAAATGAGAAATGTAAAAGTTCTGTTAATCTGCAGTTAGCTGAATTCCCCATTTATGGCAGTATTGTTCCCTGCAGTGTATTGTTCTGAGCTTTGTTGGACTCCATTTTAAATGACCCCTGCAAGTGGTCTTTTACAGCTACCATGGGAGACTTCCAAGGTCATGGGATGGGTCACACAAGAGCACCGTGTTTATCTAGAACAATGTTAATGGAACTAATAACGTATTCAGTACGTTCTTTAATGTTAATTACTTGCTAGTTGACGTACACTTGAGAACGGAAGTAGGTAGTTATTCTGGATTCGGTTGAGATTGATACAAGAGAAGAACAAAAGATCAAGAGATTAATGGGATCTTGCATTCTTTTTGATTTTTCGTAGTACTCATTTTTCTCATCCTAAAAATATGGTCATTGTAATATATCCACCATAGGCACAATATTAACATAATACTTTTTTTGCACAGGAAAATTTATGATTCTGCCTGCTGGATATAGAAATAGAAATGGGCTGTGTCAATACTTAGGGTAGTCCTCTGTAACTGAGGATAATAGGTTTAAATCTCTCAGATGTCTGGTATTATTTTAGCAATCTACTTTTCTCCCCTGCCCATCACTTTCCCAACTGTGTTCTAAACTGATGGAAAAGATGGATAAATACCTTGGCTGGAGGATTTGTGCTAAGCTATTCTTATTTATCTAACAGCCCATAAACAGAGCCTCAGTTGGAGAAGTTAGAAGCTCTTCAGACAGCATGTCCTACATCCAACCACAGGCTCGATTGTATATAAATATATAGTTTAAGAAGGGCAAAATAAGACTGTCACTAAACTGTTACAAGAATAAATTCCTTAATGTTTGTGAAGTACTTTGAAAGCCTTAGATTTCAAAGGTCTTGAAAACAGCATATGTGTAATACAGTATTTTAACGTATAGGGATATATAATGTAGAATTGCGTACTTGGCAGAAAAGACGAATGCTCTTCAGATACTGGACTTCCTGGGTGATCTTGATTGCAAAATAGCCAAAGTTCTAGTCAAAATCTACATTCCTATGAAAATCAATGAAATTCTATGAAAATATACTTTGTCAACATTCAGTAGACTCAAAGTCAAGTCCAGGTTTGAAATGTGCTGGAGTGAAGAACCAGTCTTTATGGTCCTGCCCTCATTATTAAAATAACTTGATAAAGTTGGGGCTATAGAGGCTGTAGAAAAAGGATGATGTTTTCGTTCCATGACAAAAAATGACATTGCTCCCTGTAACGTAGAAATGATGACACACTTCTCAGATACGAGAGGCCTGTGCTTCAGTTCCTGTTCTAAGGGTTTTTTTTTTCTGTTTTAAGTGCTTTAATGTGGGTTTCCAATCCACAATGTGCAGGCTAGAGGTTACTGATAGTTGCTACAACCTGCCTGCAGTCAGCTCCCTTTTTTTCCTAATGGCACTTGATAATTTAGAAGACATAAATAGCAATTTAGTTCAAAAATGCTTGAACTATGTTTGAGCTCCTTTGTAATTTCCTTAATTTTGCTTTGATCTTTTCTAGTTAAAGACTTCAGCCTGCAGTTTCATACTGGTTCCTGTTGCCATAAGCCTGGCAAATGGCAAAGCTTTGGCAATGTGTAGAGCTAACATCTGTTCATTTCTCTGCTTTTATAAAAGGGCACAAAAAATACAGGTTTCAGATTTTTCAAACTTGATGTAGGAATATATTACTCCTTCACTAACAGGGATTTAATTTGCAAACACAGTCTTCCTGGTGAAAAGCTTTTTTTTTTTTCTTTTTTTTTTTTTAAGTGTTTTTTTTCTGGAAATACTTCTTTTTCTGATAAACACCCTAATGTTTTAATGTTTTAAGACTATTTTTAATGTTATTAAATGTTTTTAATGTTGCTTAGTATTTTAATGTAATTAAAGTACTAATATTTATTTTAACACTAATACATTGCTCAGTTGTTAAGTAACAGGCTGGAAGGAGTAGTGACATTTCAGCAGAACATAATTTCACGTTAATTTCTACTTTTTATTTAACTCTAGTGGTGATTAACAGTCATATTCTCATGTTCCCTCTGAACATGAGGAAGCACTTTTTTACTGTGAGGGTGACTGACCACTGGCACAAGTTGCCCAGGGAGATGGTGGGGTCTTCCTCCCTTGGAAATATTCAAAAGCCATGTGGACACCATCCTGGCCATCTGGCTGTAGGTAGCCCTGCTTGAGCAGGGGGGTTGGACCAGTTGATGTCCAGAGGTCCCTTCCAACATCATCCATTCTGTGATCCTGTGATATACTGAAACATCTAACTTTCAAAAATTATTTGATTTTAGGCAATAAGAAAGTCAAAAAAAAAAACCCCAAGAAAATAGCAGATTAGAAAGGGAAATACAACTACTGACAGCAATATGGAATATTTTCTCATTAAAACCTAATTTGATTTGAGTTCCTGGTTGCGAGTCTTACAAAAATATTTCAAATACCTTATTTCTTCCATAAGGCTTTTGAGCATTAGGGAAGGAAAGAGGAAAGAATTAAGAAAGTAAATGATCTTGTAATAAAGGTATTGGCTTGTCATTGTTTTGGTTCCTACCCTTCTGTGAAAGTGTGAGAATATTATTTCCTCTTGTGCCACCGTCCTTCTTTGTAACACACAGATAATGTTTCATTCTTCCTCTTTTTTTTTTTTTTTGGTCTCATCTGTTTGTATCACAAAATTGTGGAGACAACAGTTATTGTTTGTTATATATAGGTACAAGAAGTGGAGGAAAAAAAGACTGATTCTGTCTTGGGTAGGTGGTCCCTACATTAATATTGAAAAGCAAATGCAAATTCATCAGTGTGAAGAATAGGCTTTGTATATGATGAGGAAAACATTCTGCACAGAACCTTTTGAAGGGAATTTGGAAGAGGAAGTCTTCTGTGCTTGTGCACCAGAATTGTCAAAAATATTGACTTCTTTTGGGGAGTAAGTTTATTGGTTGACTGCAAGAGTGTCGGAGTTATATGTGGCACATCGCATCGTGTGTTACAGGAACCAGTCACAAAGTTTCATGGTTGTGTTTTTTTGTTTGTTTGTAACTCTCCCTGAAGCTGATTTGTATTTATGCTTTGTGCTATGAAACATTTTTTTACTAAATGAAGGAGACTTTGAAAGTGTAAAGAATGTGGCAATTTAAATTCTTGAGGAATCCCATTTCCTTGATCACAGCAGAGCAGAAAAAGCAAACTGCCAGAATTTAAATATGATAAGTTCTGTCATAACTTGACAGCAGATGTGAACAAAAGAGACATGAAATAGATGAAGACAGAGGAAAATAGAGAGCACAGAAGCCAGTGTATGCAGAGCTGGATAATGTCTGTTGAAGCAATGTGACTTTGCTGAGTTTCTGTAAATGCTCTGCAGCTAAATGAATGTAAGTCAGATTTCTTTGGCAGGCAGTATTCTCTTTGACTTGGCTCAGAAATGAACAGAGGATTCAAAGGAGATTTTTTTTTTCTTTCACATAGCAAGATAATTTAATTGGTTCTTCCTTAAACTGGACATACACCTTTCTACAAATATCCACGACAAAAACAGGTTAGAGAGAGGAAGGCACAACCGTATGAAGAAGGAAGGTTCTGCTGTGGGGAGTTGCAACACTAAGCTTGCTAAATTGAGCCTTCTCTGTATCTTACTTAAGATACCTGGTATGGACTAAAAGTGTTGTACCACGGTCTAGAACCGAGATAGGTCTGTAAGTGACTGTGTGTCTGCATATCCTTGCATTGTATGGTTCAGTTCCTAAAAAAAGAAGTGTGTTTTAATGAAGACAATATTTAAACCCAGTTATAGGAGCAAAAAGAAACTGGGGGAGTTGACAGGTTTTGATTGTTACACTTGTGAAGTATTATTATTATTTTGTAGTAAAGTGGCAGGGGAGAGCCGTAGCTACAACTAGTGCTTGTTTATGAAAACATTTATCATAAACAAATTGCTGCTTCTCTCCTTAGGTCCTGGTTTAAATTCTGAACTTGTGGTTCTTACAAGCAGCTAATTCTCATTTTACAATGGTCTCAGATAAAGCCTTGGTCTATTTTCCTCCCTCTGAAAATGCAGATGTTCGTATCTAAACAAGTTACCGTGTGAGCTACGCCTACAGAGCATATTATGTGCGTGTTTTGGAGGAAGAGAGGGGATGATCTAGGCCTTTCTGTCAGAAATATTTCGTGGATCGTATGTATGCTTCACAAAATAATAATTGAAGTGGTTAACTGCATTTTATTATGCTGTATGCTTAGTCCCATAATGTTGCGTCCTTTGAATACCTCATGAATACCTCAAGTTTGCCCCATTGTCTGATAAATCCCTTTTGCACAATTTCTCCAGACTTGCAATAGGAAAAGCCATTAAATAAAACAAATACCAATGGCATGAAGGTAGCTCATGGGCATGAGCCAGCTGGGAAGTTCTTAGGGAGTGCCACTGTAGGTGTTTATCACACTTAATTTACAGATAAGGACATATCTCACTGGAGATTTGGTTTCAATATGTTCCTGATGACAGTTTACATTGGAAAAGGCTGAAGACTTAACCTCCTGTGAAAAATAGGTTGAGAGTAAATTATTTGCACTGTATATGCTTTGCATCTTGGGCATCTACTCTACTCAAAGTGGAAAAAAAATGTGTTTTTTTCTAGTTCAAGTGTGCTTATTTTGACCCAGTATTAATACCTCTAAGTCCTGTAATTTCAAGAACTATCCAGATCAAAGATTTCCAGATGACTGACTTCCCTCTATTTTTGCCTTGTAATTCCAAAACTTACTTATATGATCATTTTGGAAGATGCTAACATCTTGCAAACCCTAGGCCTGTAGAACATTTGTATATTTTATAGGCTTTATATTCCCCTACCTTTCCTTGTAGATGCATGTACATCCTGCATGGCTACCCAGGATTTGCATGGTGTTCGCAATTGTTATAAATGTTGGAAAGGGACAATAACACACTGTAATGAATTGGCCTTGTCCGTCATGGGTTTTTTAAATGTAATTTTTGTAAATTTAAAAAATATCATTCCAAATACCCATTCTAGGCTGGAATATTCTCATTTAGATGTCAAATATACAAGTGCAAAACGACTCCAGAGATGGAAAATAAAACCCAGAATTCGACCATAGAATCACAGAATCATAGAATGGCCTGGGTTCAAAAGGACCACAGTGATCACCTAGTTTCAACCCCCCCACCATATGCAGGGCTGCCAACCACTTAACCAGGCTGCTCAGGGCCACATCCAGCCTGGCCTTGAATGCCTCCAGGGATGGGGCATCCACGACCTCCCTGGGCAACCTGTTCCAGTGTGCCACCACCCTTTGGGTGAAAAACTTTCTCCTAATCTCTAACCTAAACCTCCCCTGTCTTAGTTTAAAACCATTCCCCCTTGTCCTATCACTATCCACCCTCGTAAACAGTCGCTCCCCCTCCTGTTTATAGGCTCCCTTCAAGTACTGGAAGGCCGCAATGAGGTCTCCCCGGAGCCTTCTCTTCTCCAAGCTAAACAAGCCCAGTTCCCTCAACCTTTCCTCATAGGAGAGGTGCTCCAGCCCTCTGATCATCTTAGTGGCCCTCCTCTGCACCCGCTCCAAGAGCTCCACGTCCTTCCTGTGCTGGGGGCCCCAGGCCTGGACACAGTACTCCAGATGGGGCCTCACAAGAGCCGAGTAGAGGGGCACAATCACCTCCCTCTCCCTGCTGGCCACCCCTTTTTTAATGCAGCCCAAAACACAGTTGGCTTTGCGGGCTGCAAGCACGCACTGATGGCTCATATCCAGCTTCTCGTCCACCAGGACCCCCAAGTCCTTCTCCGCAGGGCTGCTCTCAAGGAGATCTTCCCCCAGTTTGTATAAATGTCTGGGGTTGCCCCGACCCAAGTGCAGCACCCTGCACTTGGCCTTATTAAACCTCATTAGGTTTACACCATTAGGTTCCTATCATTGCTATAAAACCCAGAATTCTCAGCCTATTAAAAATGGGTATGACAGGGGCCAAGAACAGTCTTGTTGTTAATAAATATTGTTAATAAACCACCACACGTGCTGTTAACGTGGGCTCTTGGTTTTTAACTCAGAAGCCTACTCTTCCATTTTACATTTGAAGCTCACAAGGGAGGAAAGGTTTGAAGTTGAATGCAGGCCTGTCTGGTCTGGATATGCTTGCCATCTCCTATACTGATGTTAGGGAATTCCAGATTCTTTTGACTTAGAAGTTTAATGGCTCAGGATGTTTAATTTCCTATCAGTAGGTCTAACAGTGAATGTGTTCGTTCCATACGGCTGCAGTTGGAAAAAGTAGAGGGTCAGAATTCAAACTGTTGTCCAGATTAAGTTCTTTTTACTTTTTATCTCTTTAGAGTCAACTTCCAGATTTTACATCAAAATGCAGGCTTTGTTGTGCTTTCTCAGTGTTAGACTTGAGCAGCTTTATCGTAACCAACCTCATTAATTCAGCAGGAGCAGCTCTCCCCGAAGCATGACATTTCTATGGAAACCCAGAGAAAGTTCCTCCTCCTTCCTTCGAAGTGCTTTTTACTTGAATGAACTGGAGATTCCTACATAGTACATTAAGAAGAAATCTAACATTACAAAAACTACTTGAAGAGTGACTGAGCTTGATCCGAATTCTAAGCCTAACATTAGTATGTGATGCTGAAATGGCTTTCCTCTTGCCATGTCTTAAAAGATTAAAAAGCGAACACTAAGAAAAAAAAAAAAAAGCTAAGAAAATTGTCAGTCCTTAGCAAATGAGTAACAACAATTACCAACCTTCTGTAATAAATCAACATTTAATTACCAGTTTGGCAGGTCATAGAAGTTTAAAAAAGAACTTGGCAACTACAGAACAAGAAGATTTATCAAGCTGTCCTTATTTTCTGTGGTGTTTAACCCAATCCTAAGCAAAGTGGCATAGAAAGTTTTTATGAGCAGCTGCCTAAATTATTCTGCACTGAACGACTTAAAAAGCAACGTACAGAAAAATTATTTTTCTGAAAGTGTCACTTCAAGCTTTTTTTTTACTTCTGGCAGTAAGGGAACAGGAACAAGCCACAGTGAAATCTGATTTCTATTTAACGTGCTTTGAAATATCAGATGTGGCTTTATTATGTTTTTTTCATGAAGGTGAATTTACATAAAAATAAATAGGTAGGGTTTTGAGTGTGTAGCATCCTTTGTAAGCAGCAATTTAGGCAACAAAGTTGTATTTGTGTTTTCAGTAGTTCAGAAGATAATTGTAAGTAAAATTGTCTGTTGTAAAGGGATATTTTAGCAAATTAAAAAAAACCACAGTAAGTCTTCAACAGAATGAATTTCATATTCAAATTACCTGTCTTTTTCTTTACTATTTTTTTGTAGCAGTTTTTGTAGTTCTATTAAAAAGTAACCTCATTTTAGAACATAATTTTAGTTTTTGGGGTTTTTTTTTCCTCGTTTGTCACTAAAATACTAAATGACAATACTATAGTATGCTATTTTTCAAATGTTACATCATCTCACAGAGGTATTTCTTGCCATGCTGGCATTTCAAGAATGACAGCAAAGCAAATAGCTGCAGTAACTTTTCTGTAACCTGTGTGTGCTCTGTATAAGGGCTCAGACTTTAAAAGAAATAGTTTTTTTGTTCTTTTTGTTGTTGTTTTCAAGTAGAGGAGAGGTTTGTCTGCAGATCCCAAATAGTCAAATGAAATTATTGAAGTTCTGAAAGAGCACAGGCTTTCTAAGATGACTTGGTCTCAACAGTCCCTCACCAGTCTCCAGGCCACCAGCATGGGTACAGTTGTCAGCAGCAGCACATATTCCTGTTACAAGCAAAAAGTTGTGCTCAGCCGTGTTTAAGTGACACCAGGATTTTAACAATCGTGAACTGAATGATTTATTACAATTCAGCTTATGAGTTGCGTAGTTCAATGATTTATCTTCATCAAATGCTAGTGACAGCCTCCAGTATGCATCAGGATGTTGTTAACCCAAGTAAAGTATGATGCAAAGATAATATGTTTTCATGATTTATTGACTGTGGGTCCTATAATTACTAATTATGCATACGACAGACCACCTAATGCATAAAATGCAACAGAAAATCTGCAATGAAAAATCATTATAGCAGTACAGTTCAAGTTCCTATCAAAAAGAAATTTTACGGTGAATAGTGAGATGAAATTTTCAGATCATAAAAAATATATAAATTTGCATTAATAATTTTTAATAAAAGCTGCAGAAAAGACAAAATATATATGTATATAAAGATCTACCGGATTTTAACCTCTCTGTTCTCCATTGTGGTCTCACTTGTGATCTAAAAAATAATGAAATTATTAACAAGTGAGTGGACAAGGTGATAAAAAATTGGAAAAGACATATCGGTTATTGATAATTCCTGAAGAAGCACTTCATTCTTAGCTATCAGATGATGATTACTGATGAACAAAAATAGAATATAAAGCTATTTGTGAAATAAAAAACAATAATCAAGTGGCTATTACAACTGTACAGACGGTAAAGAGCTTAAAAAATCTTTTGAAATGTGTACTACTACTCAACTGTAATAAACGGCTGAGTTATTAGAATCTATCGTTGTTCACCCTAACAAAATACCTGAAGGACATAGAAGAGAAAACAAACTTACAATCTATGAACAACTCTCACACTTGAGTTTGAATCTTCAGCTTGAGTGTCTTCTGTAAAAAAAGTAAAATTAACAATACCTGCTCTACTAACTGCTGACCCTCCTACTCACACAAAAATCTAGTGAAGATACTGGAGCTGCATTGCAAGGCAGAAATTCGTTCTAACAGGGGCTGTGGAATAATTATTGCCTTCAGTGGTGATGATTCCAGTTTCACATAAAGTCAAGGTTCAGTTCTTACCTCTGGAGACCTTGCAAACCTGAGCCACATTCTCATTCTTCCCTTACATGCAGCTTCCTTCCCTTACACAATGCGACTTCCATTACCTGTCGGGGTAACTGCATAGGTGAAGCTGTTGGATGTCGTCTTCTTTTGAGTATGGCTGTTGTGCAATGGAGCCCTAATTACTGAGCAGGCCCTACTTTAACAGATATAACCATTTAGGAGTGGTTTTGTTTTATTAGATGCTGTTTCTCAAGTACTATATTGTTACTTTATGAAGAGCTAATAATTTTTTGAAATCTGTTTTATTAATTATATTCCATGTGGAAGCTACAAACCAGTAAGGCTTGATCTTATCAAGAAATACTCTTATGTTGTAATAGTAGTAGGTGCACTTCTTTCTCACTAGTGAATCTCAGTCTGACTGTTTTACTAAGATCTTGTTTTAATTTAGCTACACATAGAACATGGTGGGACAGATTCAACACGGATGTTGAGAGAATTGCTTCCCTAGGTCCTTCTGGTGTGCCCATTGAAAGCAAAAGGCTTATCTGCCCATATTTACTGTCCTAAGTCAGAGTCCCATCATATGCTTAAACTTGTAAAGCATAATAAGTATTCTTGATAAATAGGAGATAATTTTTCAAAATATTTATTTTTCTGAAAAATACATCCTTGTATAGTGTATTTTTAAATCGATCAGAAATTTTTCTTCAATGCCATAGTTACCTATGCTTTATGCATATGTGTAGGAAGACTTCTTCAAAATAGCTGCTATGTGTACTTTGTGTAGCATAGGAGGTGATGTTAGTATGTTGCTTTGGGTTTTGACAATGATTATGTTGAGGTAAGCATTAGAAATTGGTGATTAAAGGTTAATACTTTAAGTCAGAGTTGTGATGACCCCAACAAACACAAAATAGACACTTGATAGGTAAGAACACGGCAATTTTATATACAAGACAGAGAATGCAGTATTTATCATTTTCCTAGCTATGCCTTTGTTGGTTTAAAATGTTTTCCTCCCATCATGCATTTTTCAATTAAGCAAGGTTTTATGGGGATTGTACAGTGGATAAAATTGAGAAGGGGTTATAAAAATCCTGCTCATACCCAGGAGGAGGCAAATACTGAACAAAGGTCAAAGTTAGAAAGCAGAAGAATGGACAGTTAGGTTAAAAAAATTTACTTCAAGCTCAGGAGGTATGAATTTAATGCCGGTTGATTCCCTTACTGTCAGACAGATTCAGTAATTATGAGTGGGTACAGTATATATAAATTGAGTTTGGAGCAAATTATTTTATACTGAAATCTAGTAGCAGCTGTAACTAGGAAAAGCTGCTGCCTCTCCATTACGATGATTTTGATTATCACGTTGGTGAGTATGAATGATACTGCAGCTCATCTAAGCCAGCTCCCTGAAAATTGAGGGGTTTTCCATACCTGGCCTAAATTCTCAAGTCATACGGATACCCGTAGGTTCAGGACTTCAGCAGAAGTGTTTTCAGAGTCGCAATTACCTTTCCAGTGGCATTAACCCCAGCTGAACCCCTGTAGCTTTAAGGACAAAGTCATATTTGTGTGGATCTTTAATAATTATTTTTTTTGTGTGTGTGTGCCACATGATTTTTAAGTTGTATTGATGGTATTACAATTTCAGGTCTCTTAATCCCTGTGTTACCAACTAGCAGATATAGGTGTGACGCACATGAGAGGTACATATCCCTGTATGTGTTCCTCCCATGCCAGCTTTCCCAGTGTCCCACCAGCTGTATCGACAAGGCTGTTCTATTCCTGGCTCTCCATTTGAGCCGGTGGGATTCAGTCTGGATTTCAAAGGTTTTTCTAGCACCCAGCACTGTGCAGTACTCAGCTCTGATCTCACTGCTGTGCTGCACAATCCACTGCTGTGCAGCTGGATTTGAAAGTACTGCCTTTCCTCTCTCACCAGGAGTGGGCTGGAGTCGTTCCTCTTTTTCTAGGAGTCTGGGGAAACTTTGCTGAAATTCGGGTTTCATCTATCGCTGTGGTAAGGAGCAGCAAAACAAAGCAATGTCTATTTGAAAACTAGATAGTTTGATACCTTTTCAAAGGTGTACAGTTTAGTCATTCAGAGGACACATTCCTTTCATTAGATACTTCCTCCTAAATGAACACGTGGGATATGCTTTTAAAACCTAGGACGGAGTTCATGGACAGTGTCAGAGTACATGCTTTCTTGACTTTAAGGTAGAACTTGCATTGTCTGAGAGCAGTCTGTGAAAGGCAATATTCAGTAAAATGCAAAGCAGTCCTGCAATGCCAGCACTTTAATTATGTTTTCATGGTTTTCTTACAAAACCACTGCCTAAGGTCCAAATGGTTTTATTGTGGTTCTCTTTGAGAGGGCATACGTTTTATTGTATTTTATTTTATGTATACCTGCTACTTTGCCCTTAACAAAGAAAACATAATTTGTAAAAAAAAATAGTTAATAGAGTGGATCATTTGAAGTGATCATTATATTAAGACCTTACTCTGGTTCACTAATAACTTTATTCTTTTTTTCTTTTCTGTTGGCTTGCTGGTTTTGAAAAACATACACCTACTACACACAGATGAAAAATTAATCTGTGCCAGCAAATACATGCAAATATATTCTTGTTGGGGCAGGGAGATGCCGCTTGAACTTCTCCCTTGCAGTAGGTCTAATACCCCACAGGGTGCGACGGTGGGGCAGTATTTCATCACTTTTTTGCAGGCTGTTTTCTTTTCAAATCAAGATCCCAATGGCCTGAGCAAATGCTTTCAACATTTCAGACCTAGCATGTGTGCAGCATGGGAGGAGTGGATCTACAGAGCAGAACAGTTCATGCTGAGACCTGAAAGTCGGTGCAATGTCATTTGCCGGCTTGAGTCTGGAGCTTGTTAATGTGGATTTGGTTTTGTCTGAAGGAAATACAGTCCTCAGGCATTGAGACTAAAAAAAAAAGCAAGGTCCACAATGTGGGACAATTGTGAAATTTGCTTTCTACGCACACTACATCAACAAATTAAAAACTAAATGTAGATGACATGTAAACCTCTCCCTCCACCTCTGTAGATGCCTGGTTCATGCACAAAACTGCCTTCTGCTGGGTGGAGCTGACTGCTTTTGTTTATGGCTCTAGAAAGGTTAAGTCCAGCCTCAAGTTGTCACTAATAGGGTCTCAACCACGGCATGGACAGTCATTCAAAGAAAACAAGTCTTCAGAATGAGACCTGTTTGGTTCTGACAGTGGAGTATTCTAAAATTAAAGAATAAATGTTTTAATGTACTTTGAGTTTAATGAAAAATAGAGATCATGAAGAAAGAAGAATTGTCCCCCAGCCAAGGGTAAACCCATCACAATTGGTCATTGGTATTTGCTAGATTATGTCCACATTTGGTATTTTTTCTGGTAAGGAGTGGTGGGTTTGCTTTTCTACAGTTCACACATCTGTGGCAGAGGCAGAGGTTCAGCTAAATCCTTCTAAAAAAGTATTTTTGTGTTGTGTTTAGAAGAGTAATGCAATGTTTCTGTTATTTATTACGTGAGGCATGTGTACAATGAAGATAAAATGATAAAAAGGATTTTTGTATAATGGGATTAAGACATGAAAAGGGCTGCTATGTGAATTTCCTTTCAGAACATCTTGTGCCTAGAGCTTTGTATATCTTCTAAACTGGAGCATAATGAAAGAGTTACAGGTGCTGATTTTAAAATATTGCCAAATGAACAACGTCAAGCTATTTTAGTCTACCCCGAGCAAGGTGATAAAGCTCAGTCACCTCTTCCCCCATCATATGCTTTAAGCTCTCAATCATGCGTTGATGACAGCTAGGAAATGTGCATTGAAAGAACTGTTTTGATGTCTGAGACATCTTTATGCCCCAATTTGGCAGAGTACTTAACGATGTGCATGGCTTTTATACCCTTGAGTGATCTCCTACTAAAGCATGTTTTAAAATATTCTTGTGGATTTGGAGCCATCACTAGGAAGGATTTCACTCAGGGATTTCAGTACCAAAACCAAGTGACATTTGATTTTTGCTGTTGGTCAGAAAATGTCAATCTACCTTTAGTCACATGGAGGTTTTTTCTGCTTCTTGTATCTGCTTCTTCCTCCCCACCAAGTTCTGTTTTGTTTGTAATTAAGTATTCTGTTTAAGCTCAAGTGAAAATGTTCAAATTGGGCACCTGTGAGAAAATCTAGAGAAATAAGAATGAGTCAGTGCTGCTTTTAATTGAATATGACAGTGTTATGAAATTAAAAGTAAAGATTCACTTTCCTCCCCTGTCTGGAATATCTAGTGATTTTATTTTTATGTATTATTTATCCAGCATGAATGTGCTTATAATTTGCAAAAGAAAAAACAAAAAAAGTCTAAACCCTTTTCTAAAAAAAATCTGGAGGTTTTTTGTGTGAAATGTGTATGCTGGATAAAGAGTAGTTAAATTACCAGTTTCGTTAATGATTATTTAAATTATCTGAAACTTAAGAATAGATCAGAATTGGCATTAGCATGTTTCTGGGTTTTGGTAAAGAAAGTAAGCTGGTTGTGTTCTGAGTGATCTTAACGATGTAGATAACTGCTTTCAGTTTGAAAAGGTTCTGGTATATTATCTGGATAGGGGTCACGATGCTGTAGAGTAGCTATAGTGTTGTCAGTTAAAAAGCAGAAAAAGCTAGATGCTGATGTGGAAAGAGTTTTGAGGAAGTAAGGAACAGTTATGCAAAGTAATTGATGTCCGGCCATAGTGTGTTTCTTAGTAGAGATTAATCCTGGAGCCATTCATTGAGACGATTACCAGTGAGGATGTACAAAATCCTCTGCAATTCCAGGGCACCAGATTGCACAATTCAAGGCAATATTTTGTGACTTAACGTGGACTAGAACAGAGTAAGAGGGCAAGTGGGAGAAGGTGTATTTGTTCATTACCAACAGCATCCTTTCTGCAAGCTGAAACACAGAGATTCCACTTTCCAGGTGTTTATATTTTCATATCCAAGGCACAATAACACTATTTTTTATTTCTGAGAATGAAGAATAAAGAATAAAGAGTAAAGAATAAAGAAGAGCAGTGAGAGGAAAAAGCATACGCTTGAGAAGCTAAAATTGTTTCAGCAGTTGCATGAGATTCTACAATTGTCAAAGCTTAGAATTTGCAAAATATTCTTTTTTTGGGTCATTCAAGTGCAAAATGTCTTCCATCTAGCTTTGTTCGTTTTCAGGAAAAGACAGAAAAAAATAATCATTATGAGTTTGACCGTTATTTGCCAGGTTTATGGTCCATTTCATTGAAATCGCCAGTAGTCAAACCTCTTATAAGAACAGGTTTGAATGCTATGAAGAATCTGCAACGTTGTAGTTTTGTGTGTTTGCTATATTTTCCGTTTACTGCACAACAGTATAAACTACGGAAATAGGAAAATTACCCACTTTTTTGTTTGGATTTTTTTTTTTAAATGCATCCTATATATACAAGGCTAGAGATGTTTTTAAAGGTAAATGCTCATATTTTCTTCTGGGATTGATTTACAGAGAAAACTCAGTTTCCAGTTTAAAAATACATAATATATACATAAAAAATACATAATCAATATTTTGTTGTTCCAAACAAAACTCTGCCTCTGCCTTCAGCCATAGACAGGGTGGATTTTGCCATCAGCACCTTTTACAGGATGATTTGATTGCACAAGATTAACTGTAGAAGAATTTAAGATTTTTGCTATTATAGCTTTCTTCAAGGCATAACTCATCTAGATGTTTTCCTTCTGAGTTCTCCATTATGGGTTAAACTCTTGTACTTTTTTTTGTTATTCATTAATCTAGTCCTTCTTCCATGTCTGTAATAAGCAAAACATCTGTTTCTTCTTGTTTCATCAAAGTGCCTACCTCAAGAGTCCTACTTTTAAAATAATGTCATTTAAATAGAAATCCTAGATAGGGAGAATGCATTTCATTAACATATTTAATTTGCATATGAAACCAGCTTTTCCAGAACTCAGTAGGGAGTTTGTGGTGGCAGCAGTATGTGGTTCTTTTTTTTTTTTTTTTTCTTTTTGCAGCTTGTTTACCACAAAGTTACAGTAAGGAAAAAAAAAAGAAAGGCAAATAAGTATATATACCAGATGAGAGAGATTTGAAACTGCGATGAGAAATAATTGTTGTGCATTTGGGATGTTGTCCATTATAAACTTTCCAGCTGAAAATTCTTTTAATAGAATTATTTGTTTTAATTATTCTTATAATAGCCATATTCTACTCTTAGTAATGAGTCTTGGTTTGCAGAAAGATATGGGTTAAGCTTGACTTTTTTTAAGTCTAAGCAGAAATAGTTCCTCAATATACATGAGGCATATAATATTACAATAAAAATAACTCATGCAGCTGTACAAACTTATCCCCTATGGGAGACTATACCATGTATCCCAACAACAATTGAAGTTCCCAGAACACAATGTTATCATGGAAGATTGACACTACTGCCTCTAAAACACATGGAAATAAAAAGCAGGTGAAAAAAAGTGGCAGAGATGAAAGGTGCTCTGAGTTACACTACTGGGGAGCACAATTCTGTACAGACAATAGTACTTCCTGAGGGCTAGTGGGCAATCCTCATTAGCGTTTGTAGGTAAACTCCACGGAAAAATGTAGCAATAAAAAGTTTTGTAAGCAAATGTCAAATTGCACTGGGATTTTTGGGACAACTTTGAGCCAGAACAGTTGGGAGTGTTACTGTCGAACTGTAAATCTCCAGAAGGATGGTTAACACATCCAGCTAAGAATAAGACAGCCTTAACTGGGGATCATTTTGTAGTCAATACAGTGAAGAGTTCATAACACAGAAACAGTGTGGTCTTTCAGGAACGGACAAGAACCATGCCAACTTGTAGGGGCAAATATTTTTAATACAGGCAAAATACTAGAGCTTGTCCAGTCATGCCTCTAGGAAGCAGCTTAGAGACAGCTATGTGTCCCTTTAGTACAGTTTGCTAAATGCTGTGCACACAGAGAGAACGTGTGGAATTAGTTTTTGCTGGTAACTTGCCGTTCTCCTTATGCTCTGATTTCTATTCAGTCTGCTCAGCAGATCCACCTTCCCTCCGCCTGTTTCTTGCCTTGAGTCATTGCAATGGTCAGTTTTTCAGTGTGATGCCAGTGAGTACCATTTTCACTTGTTGATTCATTAATCAGAGGGCTGGAGCACCTCTCCTATGAGGACAGGCTGAGAGAGTTGGGTTTGTTCAGCCTGGAGAAGAGAAGGCTCTGGGGAGACCTTAGAGCAACCTTCCAGTGCTGAAAGGGGGCTACAGGAGAGATGGGGAGGCACTCTNATTCTATGATTCTATGATTCAGCAGATAGCATCACCTTTTTTTGTGCTTTAAGAAAGAATGTTTTGGGACTTTACAAGATGTGAAGAAATCCATGTTGAGAGAGACAAATAGTTTCTCACTCACCAAAAAAAAAAAAAAAAAAAAAAAGCGTGGAGGGGCTCCAGTTCACAAATTGGTTGTGCTGAAAATGATGGGGGGGGTTGGTTTGCTTGGTTGGTTGGGTTTTTTTTGTTTGTTTTTTTTTACGGTATTTAGGCTATTTGTTCAAGGAGAAGCTGAACTGAGTTAATTTTTCTCTTTTTTTTACATCTCATGCTTCCTAAAAGATGAAGCTGAGTTCTCTGATGAAGATTAGTCAGGAAGTAAAGCATGCAGCAATAAATAGCTCATAATCTGATGTATGAGATTGTCTCTTTAGCCTGCATATGTGGTTCCAGTCCCTGTTCTAGTGTTATTTCAAATATGTCGCAGAAGAACAACGTGAGTATTGCGAGACTAATATATTTAGTGTGTACAGAGCAGGCTAAAGTATGCAATAAAAAAAATACAGATTAAAATAAAGTATTTGTCATCTCCTGTGATGTTCAATTTAAAACACTTTTTTCATAGTGCTATCAGCTAATTCTTTTATGAAAGACTATCTTCAATAGATAAGGAAGGCAAAATAAGGCTTATTATAAGAAATACACTGAACTTCCCATTTCATGGCATCATCGTTTGTCTTTAGCTCCATCAGCTGTGGTGGGCTGACCTTGGCCAGGGGTCAGACACCCACCCAGCTGCTCTCTCACTGCTCCGCCTCAACAGGACCAGGAGAAAAAAAAAGATTGAGAAGCTTGTGGGGCGAGATAAAGGCAGGGATATCACATAACCCATTATGGCTGCGAGTCAAATAGACTCGACTTGGGGAAAATTAATTCAAGTTGTTGCCAGTTAAAATAGATTTAGGTAGTGAGAATCACAGACAAACACTAGAACAACACCTTTCCTCCTCCCTCTCCCAAGCACAACTTCAGTTCCTCATTCCCAGCTCCTCTCCTGCCTGCTCCGGCACAGGGCAGGGGGACACAGGGGGATGGTCCGGACACAGTGGTTCCTGGTGAATTAGCTCAAAAAAGAAATATCACAGCACAAACGTCAGTGTCCTTGGAAGCTAGGACTGTGAAAGCTGTGAGAGAGAGACATTTGCCACATACATACATCAGACATCACTGCAAATTCAGTCCAGGAGGGAGAGAAAACCAGTGACATTTTGGATGCTCATGGAAGGTGGACATGTTTGGAAGAACCCACTGAGGTGTGACACCTTTAGGTCACAGTTTGTCAAGGTGCAAAAGCACCTTCGATATAATACAAATGGTGGTGCAAGGTAGGCTGACACTTTCTTGCCTCATGTCCTGGTGTTGGTTTCTGCAGTAATCCCCCTTTCCAGAGGGTGTTTTAGAAAATACCTCCTTCTGGACTCACTGACGAACAACCCGTGCCATACTTTTCATCCCTCGTCTTTTAATAACTGAGTTTTAATTTTGTCCAGAAGTCTCTAATCATTGTTACTCAGTTTAAGGCAATACTGAATATCTTGATAAAAACTGATACGGATTTTTTTAATGACAGGTCACCTCGAACTGGAAAATTGGGATTTTCAGTATGTTCTGATAAAATTCAGTTGTAGAAACACACACTGTAACAATTTTGGTTTTTAAATCTATAAGAAGGTGCATCTTCTTTTCCTTTCTGAGTTTATTAACAGTAGAAATTGATTTTATCTGGGTTGTAATTATGTGGGTTTTTTTGTTCCTTGTTTGTCAAATGTAGTGAAAATCAAAAAGGAGCTCACAAAGAGAAAGCTTTGGTCATGTTTAGTATATTAGGTCCTTCATCTATTCTTACAAATAGATTGAACAAGTTTTGGTAGAAACATTTCTTACTGATACTTTTTTTTTAAGAGGTTTCTGCCACTTTTTGTCACATTAATGAATTCCAAGAATATTCCAAAGTATAGCACTCCCTGTTATTTCAAGACTTGATCTTGTATCTTAAACAGGTGGAAGCAGTAGGAAAAAATATTCATTAGATGTCTAGGTATATCTGTTTGCCATGAATATTATTCTGTGTTCACAGAAGATAACATTCTTTTGAGAATTTTGAAAGTTTATCTTTCTTTATACTTTGGATAAAGATTTTGCATCTCAGTTTTAGAAACAGCTTAGGGCATTGTGGTTTATTTTGGCAGATGTCATTTTGCTAAGGTGACTTAGGATGTTTATCTAGGTGCAGAAGATGTCACTTGTAAGAGGTGCTATAGTTTGGAATTTACTTTTGCTACTTAAATTGCTGACACAACATAACCTACCTGCGCGGTAATGCCCAGAACCAACTAGTACTCTTCTGCTGTTCTTCAATGGCAGCTTAACACGGCAGGTAAACTGGCTTCCTGACACCTGCTGGAGACCATGTCAGAAGCATATAAATTATGCTGGAGTTTTTTTGATTCGTTGTTTGGGGGTTTTTTTAAAGATCTGAATGAATGAACAGATCCATCTGCTTCGCTGCTGTCAGTATTGGGAGGATGGTGCTCCCCAAAGATTGTGGGGCTTTGGCATATATTTTCTGGTTTTGCTGTACCTCTGTGACAATGTCTATATCTTCTGTGACTAGCCCCACATCCCAAAGACAGGATTAGCTGTGGACTCACCCTCCACGTGAGCCTTTCTGTCTTCTATTTTTTTCTTCCCTTTCTCTTGGAAATATCTAGCTTTTCATAAAGGCAGCAGCCATGGGCATAATGTGCCCTTTGGGCTTGTTACTCACTATGGATGGATTAAATGGATTAATCAATATCTTTTCCTTCTGAACTTGATCATAGAAACAATTAAGAGGTATTCTCTATTAGTAAAAGGTAGAATATGGCCTTTTGATGGGAAAGGTGAGTGGTGACATCTGTAATCAGATACAATTATACCTGACAGCATGGACACGTCGATAGTTCCAAGACTTGTATTTATGATATAATGGGGTTTTTTTAAATAGTTATTTTAATAACAATTCCTTGTTATTCCTCTAAAATAATTTTATTTCTATATTAGCCTTCATTAAACCTCACATAATGAGCCAGGATGGAGACACACAAGACACTTAAAGATGACAAATGTTGGACTCAGTAAAATGTTCCATGTTTTCTGTTCTTCATAGGCTCTGGTCTCAGTGACGGGCAGTGGCATGAAGTCCGATTCCTAGCTAAGGAAAATTTTGCTGTCCTCACCATTGATGGCGATGAAGCTTCAGCTGTTCGAACAAACAGCCCTCTACAAGTTAAGACCGGAGAGAAATATTTCTTTGGAGGTAAAAAAAAATTCAGACCTAATATCTGCTTAAAGTGCTGTTGTCTGTTAGTCTACATCATGGGTGGAATGGAGCTCAGAATGTAATTAGAGATCTGAATTCTGTTAAAACAGCTAGGTACTGCTCATCAAAAAGTAAAATACTAAACTTAATTTCACTTTTAAGAATCTTTTTACACCTCCTCTTCCTTGCAAAAGAAAGTCTGAGAAGTTCTGTACAAGAGTCACTCTAACTTGGAATGATTTCCCAGACCTTCTCTGAACATTTCAGAGACCATTCTCTGAAACGGGAACCTTCTATTTGTAGTTTAATGAAATGTCACTTTGGAGAGTTATGAACTTATATTTTCAAGTTTGGAATCCTGAAGACAAAAAAAAAAGTAATTGTTCAGCATAGGTCTCAATCTTTTGCTGATTTTTTTAAAAAGCTGTTATAATTGTGAGTAATTAAGAAGCTTTCATAAATCAAAGCCATAGATTGTTCAGTATTTCTGTCTATTGACTAAAAAGAGTTCTTGCAAGCTGTGGCTTGAATGTTTGTTTCTTTTCCTCTGCTATGTTAGCATTTATGAAAATCAAAAAAAGGCCATCAAAAATCTTGGGTTTTTTTAAATATATATTTAAATTTCTATATTAAAAAACCTATTTATCATGCCAAAAATATTTTGGATACACTACTTTCTTATAGGAGAAGGTTATTAAAGGTTTTGTAACTCAAGTGTAAATATTATTTTTTGTACTGCTAGCCAGGTTTTTTTTAAAACATCCAGTTCAGCAATGACCTGCAGTCTTTGTTCAAGCAGAATTCTCAAGCGAGCTCAAATGGTAAGATCAAAAAAGAGTTGTAAGCTGTACTTTTGAAGTATCCCACACATATGAGGTTGCACGCGAAAGCTTCAGGCAGAGAACAAAAATTTTGAAAGCAGAATTTATCAGTGTTGAAGACTGATTTTTTATTTTAACTTACAAGGTGCGTAACTAGTCAAAATAAAATATAAATGTGATGCTATAAATAGTCATAACATTACGCAAGTGACAGAAAAGTTAGTGACATATGAAGCGCCCTAAGTAGAAAGGGAAAAAATTCTTTCAAGGTTATTCTCATTTCATTATCTCCTATCAGTGGAATCGTTAAAAATGCATATGAAAATCAGTGTTTAAATAATGTTACAAAATTAATATATAGTTAATTAAAAATAGATTCTCATCCAGCAGATACTGATGAGACACACTTCCAGAAGACCTTCTGGCAATGATGTTATCACAGTCTAAGACAAATATTACCAAATTAAAGTTCCTCTTACTGCAACATGCATCTTTTCCAACATCCTTAATTCAGCTAACGTCCTGAAGAGTGTTTTTAGCACATCGGCTCAACATGCAATTTGAGCATAGCCAGCTGAAACATGCTAAAGCCTGAAAATTCTTTTGTCATCAAAACATACTACCTTCAATTTGTCAGAACAGTCTGAGACATTTTCTTTAAATTACGTTATCAAGCACACATGGCAGAAAATTATAAAAAACACCACACGTAATGCATACAGTGTTAAATTTTTGTTAATTTTTGTAGGTAAAATCCCTAGACCATTATTACATTTCTGGAGAGAGATTGGTTGATTTCTTCTGAAATGTCTTTTACCTTTGACTCTTTGGTTGTGAGGGATAGATTGTCTAGTTTCTCCAAGTAGTTTTTATACCCTTTCTCCATCAAAATACAGGTTGGTTTGTTGTAATTTCAATTGGATTCTGAAATCTGCTTGTAATTGTTGACCTGTACGTTATTTTCAGCATCTTTCTGCAAAAAAAAGTGTGCATGTAGATATTGTTCTAGTGGGATATGAAAGTCAATCATGAATTCCCTGAAGTGTCATTCCAACATCTGTTCACCCAAATATATGGCCCCTTTGCATAAGCTATGGGTTGGGTTTTTTTTCTTGTAATCACAAAGGTCTTTTAAAGGTATATCAAAAAAATAGCAGTGTCCTAACCTTCTTGTCCCTTATTTTTTTTCAAAATAAGAAGTCTACAGTTGTAACACCATACTTTTGCATTTCAACTGTTGCAAGCTGTGGAGCTGAGGAGGTTTTAGTTCTGACTTGGATTTGAGGGACCCATTTATTTAGTATGCTCCCACATGAATATTTATATATAAATATATATGTTAGAAATTTTGCTATATACATATCTGTTAATTTGAGATTAATAAGAATTTAAAGCTAGTCTTTTGAATGCATATTAAAAACCTAATCTCTGTAGTCACAGTCTGCATTTTATGAGGCAGAGGCATTTTTGTTCTATTCCCTCTATATGTATGTGCTCCTCATTTTTCTCCAAGTCATGACTGTTAATAACTAATATTTGCAATAAGAGGATGTAGAGGTGAGAATAGTGGGGAACTTCAAACATCTGTTTCATTAGGAGTAAGTTCAGATAAGAAAGTGTAAAATTTTTAGCAAATATGCATAGTTGGTCAGGAAAGGGACAGTTCTTGAATTCAGAGGATAGTATGTTTGATTTTTTGCAAACTGGTGATGATAAATTTTCAGTGTGAAAAGGAATCCAGTAGATTGCTTTGGGTGATCTGAATAAAATACGTTTGTTTTTTTTTTACTATTAAACCTTTGTAATATTAAAATTCAAACATCTATCACAGATGCAGGAGTTAAATGACTGGTTTTAAACATAGCAATGTTACGATATTCATCCCATCCCTCTGCTATGTTCTTGATCTTGCAAAATACTGAGAAATCTCAGTCCATTAAATTTGTGTTTGGAGAGCTTGTACAGCATTCCTAGAAGACTTTGAACTTGGATACTCTTCTGATTTAAATTTTCCTATTTCATCTTTGAAAGAGATACCACATGTATGCAAATGTTTTGTTCTCCAAACTTTCCCCGATTTCAAAATACGTGTGTTCCTTTATAGTCTGGTCTCCTGGTGTCAATATAGCAAATATATACTATGAGCAGTGGGTGTTGTCTTTGCTTCAGAAAAGGTTCAAATTTTGGCATTGCAGTACAATATTTTCTCAAAAAATATACTGCAGAATTTAAAAAGAAAAGTAATTACAATAAAATGGGTGCTGCCTCAACATAGCAAGGCAGACACTAGATAGACCTTTTCTATGAAGATGACAACAGCTTTTTCTGTAAGAGAAGAACCACGTATTTGAACATGAAGTTTTTAGACAGTTTCCATTTTTCAGGAAAAAAAAGTTATCTTTTTCATGTAGTGTTGTCATAACTTCGCACTAGCAATATCCTGTAATACCTGTTTTATAATAAAACAGACAATCTCTCAAAATTGGGAATGGATTAAAGGTTGATTGGGCAAGGAGAACATTACTAGGCCAACTGTAATGATAAAACTGAATGAATACAAGGAAGTAGTTAGGATGTGTAGAGGCGAAATCAAAAAGGCAAAAGCCCAGCTTGAATTTAACCTGGCCACTGGAGTGAAAAGGAATAAGAAACTCTTTTATAAATACATTAGCAGTAAGAGGAGGACAAAGGAGAATATCCACTCTTTGCTGGATGAGGCTGGGAATGTGACTACTGAGGATAAGGAAAAGGCAGAGGTTCTGAATGCCTTCTTTA